>OX578135.1:33517061-33762061 GCA_951213105.1 Amaurobius ferox | reverse complement strand
AATCGCACTGTTTACGTGAAAATAATTAAGAAATTAACCGTAATAATTAATCAGAATATGAAAATAAGCTAGTTCAATCGATCTAATATGCAATATTTAAATGATGGAGATGGATGGAAAAAGATACTAACGTACTCTCGGCAATTCACGCGAAGTTGCTTAATTGCGCAATCCCACTGTTTATGTGAAAATAATTAAGAAATTAACCATAATAATTAATTAGAATATGAAAATAAACTAGTTCAGTCAATCAAAAATGCAATATTTAGAAGATTGAGATGGATGGAAAAAGATACTTTTGTTCTCTCGGCGATTCATAAGAACAAACTGAATTGCGCAATCGCAGTGTTTATACGAAATTAATGAACAAAATAACATTTTAGCAATTTATGCTGAATTAGACAACCTTTGAAGAAGTATATTTATTACTTTCATAAAATAAGCGATCGAGATCTTCATTTACATTACACGCGGCCGTAAATCTCCGTCCATTTGAATGGTATTACCCTGCATTTTATTATGGATTTGCTACGATCCCGGGAATGGTAGAAATCCTGCTGAAAAAGCGTAAAATGGTGTTTCCGGGAAATTATACCACGTCTGGTTAATTAATAAATTTCAAACAAAAAAAGCTGGAGAATTTCGCCGAAGATTGATTTCCTAGTAATGTTAAAAAATTCAAATAAATGCGGAAATGCGTAAAATATAACAATACATGCGTAAAAAGCAGTTAAAATGCGTAAATTTTACGCATAATGCGTAAAAGTTGGCAGGTATGTATATATATAAATATATATATAAATTATATATATATATATATATATATATATATATATATATATATATTATATATATATATACTCATTAACCAGTTGTTTCAAACATACAGCCCACATGTTCTTTTCAATTTTAACAATTTGCTACACACATGTGAAATATTAAGTCACTCAAAATTTAATTTTGTATTTACAATCATAATTACAAAACCTCACTTTTTTCAAGAACTTTTAAAATAAGTACTTCTCCAAACTGAGTGAAGACAATTTCATTTCTTCCTTGCTCAGAGTACAAACTCTCCCAGTTGCAGTAACAGACACTACTTTTTGCAAAATGGTCTCACCCGGTACATTCAATACGTCACTCGGTTGAGGATAAAAGAAAGAAGGACCCTTAGGATGTAGGAAGCTTACTTTATAATCACTCATAACATTCTTCTCAAGAATACATGCAAGCCACCAAGATCCTTCATAGACTATAGTGACAAATCCAGACTCAATATTTGCTAAATTAGTTGGTGTAATATAGTCTAATGCTGTCACACATTCAGTAAACTGATGTTCATTGCAGTAGTAATGCTTAACCAGAAGCAGATTTTCAGAAATTTGGTAAAAGAATGAAGTTTTTGAGTACATAGACTTTCATTACTGCACAGTTGATGAGTACGAAGAAGTTAAAGAAACACCGTCGCCACGGTTCAGTGAATCTAAGGCAATCGTGGGTACTCAAAAACTTAATTCTCTTTACCCAATTTCCGAAAATCTGCTTCTTGTTAAGCATAATTACTGTAGTGAACACCAGTTTACTGAACATGTGACAGTATTAGGATATGTTACACCAACTAATTCAGCAAAAATTGAATCTGGATTTGTCACTATAGTCTAAAGGATCTTTGTTGCTTGCATGTATTCTTGAGAATAATAATAAGCTTCCTACATTGTAAGGGACTTTCTTTTATCCTCAACCGAGTGACTTATTGAATGTGCCAGGTGAGACTATTTTGCAAAAAGTAGAGCCTGTTACTGCAACTGGAAGAGTTTCTACTCTGAGCAAGGAAGAAATTAAATTGTCTTCACTCAATTTGGAGAAGTACTTATTTTAAAAGTTCTTTAAAAAGTGAGGTTTTGTAATTGGTTGTAAATACAAAATTAAATTTTGAGTGACATGTGAAATATTAAGTGTGTAGCAAATTGTTAAAATTGAAAAGAACATATGTAGGCTAAATGTTAGAAACAACTGGTTAATGAGTTATGCACTAAATGCATATGTCATTCCATGTCAAATCAATAAATGGTTTGAACCTTGATACCTCAGAAATTGATCATTTTTGGTACAGTGATAGTACCAGTAAAGTTTACATAAACTGTAAAATTTCAGATTTTTTGGGCTCTTCGATTTTCAGTTATTCACTTTTTTAAAAAAGCTAAATCTGGGAAAGTTTTGAAATCTTGAGTTGTAGATCAAAAACTATTTGACCCAGAGAGCTCAAATTGGCGCTGTTCTTTTGTTTTCGATGAGCCTTAATTTGATATATAACATGATTATGGTATTCCAACTCTTAAAAATTGGAGTTTTTAAAAAATTACAAACTAAAAAAAATAGTTTTAGAAAATCTAAAAAAACTAAACAGATTTTTTCAAAAAAATATATGTTTTAAGACATTAAGGGACTATTTGTGTGCTAAATTTCCTAGTCTGTTAAGGGGTTCCTATGGAAATGAAATTTTTTGTAATTAAATTCAGAGAATTTTACATATAGTTTAATACAAAAAAATAATTTTCATAGGAACCCATTGGCATACAAGCAGACCATTAACATCTTTAAAGCATATATTTTTTTATCAAATTAAGGATCATTCAAAGCAAAAGAAAATGACACCAATTTGAGCACTCTAGATTAGATAGTTTTTGATCTACAGTTGCTTAAAGATTTCAAAACTTTGCCAAATTTCGCTTTTTTGAAAGTCAATTACTGAAAAACTAAGTGCCCAAAAAATCTGAAATTTTGCATTTTTTGTCATCTTGATAGTTACAATAAACAAAAAATCAAAAATCTGAATCGTAAAGGTTCAAAATTTTTTTGTTATTGGTTGATTTGACATGGAATAACCCTATAAGAGAAGATACTTCAGGTAATAGTTTTGTATTTGGCCGCTATTAGTAGTTTATCTACTTTAACCCTTTCGTGATGGCGGCATTTCGAAACTATTGTGGCCCAAAGGACGGAGAGCTTTGTTAACGAACTGTTCCAAAAAGACTTATTTTTTACGCTAAGACTAACTCTCTAAAAAAATTTACTAAAAATCACCCGTTCAACACAGCATTCTACTATTTTCAGGAATAAAGGAAATTCTTATTTTCTATTTGATGTATATTTTTCATACAAATTTTCTTTTATCAAAATATTAAAAATTTTAGTGTATTAAAAATGATTACTTACCTTGATTAAAATAGTTATCAGTTAATCAGAAAAAATATTGAAATGATGGTAATGAAATATTTATACAGCCAATAGAAATTATATACATATATACACAAGAAAATAGCGTAGCTATTTTCATTAATTAATACACGTTTTGCGTATGGTATATTTCAAAGCAAGTACCCACGCACAGACCAACATTGCAATATTTGCATTCATAATAAGTCGTTATGCGCTTTCTTTTGCCTTTTGTAGTTTGCGAGCAAACTATACATCTTCTTCCGAAGTCTTTTTTACCTGTATCAGAGCACAATTTTGGAAAATGTCTTCCAGTTAGACGGAGAGGAGAGGGGATGAGATAACTACTTCTACTGGACTGTTCAGGGGTAAAGAACATTTAAATAAGTTGCTCTATGAGATGAAGACGAAACTGTAAGATTGGGGATTTTTTCCCTTTCTTATTGTCAAAAAGACTGAGCATTCAATATTGCAATATCTAGAAACCCAAAAAATAATTTTCTGTACCATTTGATAGTTTTTCTATAAGCTGGATAATGCGTAAGAGACGCATCTCCAATATCCATACCCCCCATATATTTGTTATATTTCAAAATACAATTTGGTTTGAAAATTTCTTCAGATGTTTTCCGGTCTGTTTTTCCAGAATTTTGCATTTTGTCAGTATGAAGAGTTGTGAAAATTAAGACATCCTTCTTTTTATCTTTGAATAAAATGACATTCACACCATCCTTTTGCACTGTTGCAATTTCTCCATTACGTAGAGGTACAGATGGAAAATTCTTTGGCATGTCCTTCCAATTTTTTAAAACTGTACCACATACATGCGTATTGTTAGACAACAAATACTTTGCGAGTACAGGAGGTAAAAAATCTATCCAAATACAAAGTATATCCTTTTCCTAAAAGTTCACTTAGAAGTGTTTTCACAACACGTTCTCCATACGCACCATCAGAACTTGATAATTCCATGTCCTTTCCAGTATACACAAGGAAATTGCATATATATCCTGATTCCAATTCTGACAATTTATATATTTTTATTCCATATCTGGACCTTTTTGAGGGGATATATTGACGAAATCCCAGCCCTCCTTTCCATGGAAACAAAGATTCATCAATGCATACATTTCTTCCAGGAGTGTATATAGATTTAAATTTTGAAACTAATGCATCTAACACGGGTTTCAATTTATCTAGTTTTTAGGCATTACTATCAAGAGTAAAATGAAGGTAATGTAATATTCCTATAAATCGATCGCGACTCATAATTGAATTGAAAAAAAAGAGTACTGATAATTGGATTCTTAGAAAAATACATTTTAAGATTTGGTTTTTTGACAATGCTCATCAAAACTATTAGTGCATGAAACACACGAAATTAGTTTCCTGTCACAGGTGTAAATACATTTGAAACAGGTGGAGTCTTCAATGTGGAAGGAGAGAGGAGATTTTTCTCCCATTTTTTCTTTGCAAATTCATTAGTTGCTTTTACGGTAAATTCTACTAGTTCATCATCAAAAAATATGCTAAAAAAATAAAGTTCCTTATCTAAATTAGGCGGCATGATAGTGATTTATTCCAGGTATGTTCAAAAACTCCAAAGAATTAAGATCTTTCAAATCACATGTCCAAACATCATTCGAAAAAACAGCAACTGAAGCTGGCGGCACTGTAATAATAGTATGCTCAGAATCTGAAGAATCAATTGCATTTTCAGATTCATCATCAGAAATAACACTGTTCCACGAATCTTCACTATATGCATCGCTTTCATTATTGTCTGTTTTTTTTACCATACGCGTATATTCTTCCACAGAAAGGAAACGTCTCAAACCAGCCATACTTTTATCCGAAATAACAATCATTTCATTGCCGCACATTCTTTTACCCTCCTTCCACCTCCCAAACAATACTCTCATATTCCTGTAATTCACCAACGAAATCATTAAAAGCTAAAATCAAAACGAGACCCGGAACTCAATTATAAAATTGTTGATGCTGCGAGAAGTGCTCTGTCTGTTTACTTTACAGAACCATATTTCACCGCTCCAAATGGAGAAATAATTCATTGGATCCTCCTTATGCCAAGGTCAAGCATCTGCAAAATACATTTAAGTTGCTTCCACGGGCATTTAACGCCATCTAGTAGACAAATAAATTCAAATGAAAATGTTTCACATAGAAACACCGATACGTGCCACTCGCCGTTTAAGATAAAGTTCTCTCCGTCACAAGTGCATGCCGTCCGTCCTTGAATGCAAGTTCGCAGCCGGCACGCCAACCGTCGCGAAAGGGTTAAGAATAACCTATTTCTCCAACCATAATGCTTGACGAAATTTTTGTTGGAAAAACGTAATCATTTGATTGAGAGTCTAATTTTCCCGGAAGTAGTTAAAAAATATCACTTACCTTTTTTAACTTACCTCTGTTCACAGGAACAACTCTGAGTTTTTCCAGTAAGTTTCTTCATGCAGATTGGGAGTTCAATGTATGCACATTTGCATACTATATGAGTCTGACCTTGGAATTCGTTCCAGGAGGTACCAATCTCATGGTATAAAGATAGGAAGCACGCATTGGATTATCAGATAACGAAGACAGTGATGATGCAGATGTAGTCGTAGTAAACGATGATAGTTGGACACAGCAGGAATACACATTAGTATTCAAATACGATGATTTGTATTTGAGATATGTATTGTGCGACCGGAATAGCTGAGCTATAGTTTTAAATAGCCATTTAGTTAAGTCACGGATTGAATATTGCTGATCCTTAGAATGGACACGTAGCAGAAATATTCGTGTAACTTAATGTACTTTTATCGTGTTGATGGTGAAAGCAGGCAACTAAATTCTCTACAGTATTTAGTAGAAAGTAGCATTTAGTGCTGTCTATTAACTGTGTGTATTTATCTAGTCAAATCAACACTTAAGATTCCCAAAACTGATATGTCTTGATAATCCAATGTGGACTTCCTGTGTGTGCTGTAAACTCCAAAAATGTATATTGTTCAAGCTGTATTGTTCATACAGCATTTTTTCTTTATTTCCATGATGTAATACTGGCAAAGATACCTCAGTCTTTCAATAAAAAGAAGGTTTGATTTTTGCAACTTTACTTTTTTTTTCATTGACACCACTGGGCATACTTTGCTACACTGATAATTTATATAGAGATAAATTTATATTTTCAACAATATTGGCGACGAATTTGGCAGAATATAGCCAACTCTGTGAGTATTTTAAATTTGTAAAAAAGGCACAGGTGCAACATCTGCACTAAATCAATGAAAATGACAACTAATTGATGAAAATTCAATATTTTAGACAGAACATAAGAATAACCT
This sequence comes from Amaurobius ferox, assembly GCA_951213105.1. Lineage (NCBI taxonomy): Eukaryota > Metazoa > Arthropoda > Arachnida > Araneae > Amaurobiidae > Amaurobius > Amaurobius ferox. Next base: position 33,755,495 of record OX578135.1, on the reverse strand, counting down.
ATTTTTCCTGTTTGTAATGCTTGTCAGAATTATGGAGACGAATTTTGATGGCATATCCCCAACTTAGTGATTTTTTATTGCTGCCAAATTGAAAAGTATTTTTATCAATTTGATAAAAATTGTCACCAAATTGATAAAAATGCCAAATGGGATGTAATGTTTCGAAAATTTTAAATTCAGTCATATGATGGGCATACATTTTATTATACAAGTAATTCTCTTCAAAATATAGTCAACTTGCCGATATTTAGCCTTACATTGGCGAAGATATTGTCAAAATTGCAAAAGTGACGGCAAGTTAATGAAAATGCCTAATTAATGAATTTATTAAAATATTTAAATCTATGGACTATTGCTTAGTATGATATCAATATTGATAATTATTAATTTAGAGTTTAAAATATAAGTTAATGTTAATTAGGTATGAAATAATTTTACATGTTATCTGGAAAAGCACCAAATGTACAATTTAACGTTACAAATACTGTGGCATGGATTTTTTCATCCCTTTTTCACCGTTAAAAGTAGTAAATTCATTGCATTATATAAGGAAAGTCATGTGCTGCCCACATCAGATTTTTTTCAATGTGTACACAAGACTTCAAAATTGATTAAAGTATTTGTTTGAAGTACTGCTGAGTTTTTTAATAGGCATTTCTTATAATTCCAAATCAAAAAACACAGTTAAGCAAGAGGTGCAACCACTATCTTGTTCCTAACCATTTTCTGGTTTATGTTTTACATTTTAATTGGATAAGGTGATATGTAGGCATGATGATCTGTGTTTTAGTTTATCCCCAAAGCATATTATAATATTTTTTATATTTTATATAATTTATAAAATTTTATTTTTATATTTTTATTTACTTAATTTAAAACCATAGTTTAGATTGAAATGATTTAAATTTAGAAATATTTGTTCTTTTGAATACTTTAAAGAAATTCAGTTTAAAATGCTTGCATTTATGCTGTATATAACCATCTTTTGAGTTATCCATCTATTTATAATGACCCATAGAGATGGCCAATATTTCTTTCTTTAGTTCAGGGTGATTTTATTTCTAAAACACTTTTCATGCAAACAAAAGCCCACAGTCCATATTAGACTTTTTATGTCCAATTTGGAGAAAATGTTCATTTTTAATATGAGATACAGGATTCCTCTTACTTCCATTGATTAGAGTTTTGTCAAAAATTTATGCCAGTCTCTTTCGGGTCAAATTTGGCCAACCGTGACAATAGATTTTAGAGTACAGAATCATAAACTAAAATTGAGGAGAAAAAGACATTCTGCTAAACCCATGTAACAATTGAAAGATTGATTTAGCTCCATAGGGTTCTATGTCCTTAAACTTGAATTGTATGGATCACATAGAACATTAGAGACAAAGGTTTTGATCAAAATGGCGCAGTGGGAAACTTGATAATTCAAAATTTCTCATACCAAAAGTCTTTAAATACAGTGCTAACTTAGATAAGTAGAAATTGTCAATAAGCTGAACTGTTTTTCTCTTTAGATTCCATTCTTGTAATCTTTATTGTATTTCAGATGTTGTATGTGAAAAGACAATTAAAGGTGTCTGTCCTTAACTAAAGTTAAGTGAAAGTCAAATTAAACTTTAGCATGATATACACAATATAAAAATTTTATGCTTTGTTGACTTCACTGTCATTACATGGCCACTGTGTTAAAAATGAACTTTATTTTCCTCCAAATGACAACAGTGTTGACAGTTTTTTGTCCCTTTAAATAATTTTATCTATATATGGATATCTCTGTGGTACTATGTGGAAATGGCATGATCTAGTTTAACAATGAATATTGCTAGTTTGCCCAGTTATGTCTTTAAAAATAATGCAATGGTTAAGTTTGTTCATAGGGCAACACGAATGAATATTTTTCAAAATTTTGAAAAAATGTTTTTAAAATCACAAACTTTATTTAAAACTTTTTGCTTCTAAAAAAATTTTATATGAAACATGTATAATAATGCAGAACTTTTTACAACCTGGAATTCTAAAAAATTCCCAGTCCAGCAATATTTTGAATTCTGTCATGTTACTGCATTACAATATTTCAGAGGATAAAATGCGCAAGATAAACCTGACCTAAAATAAACTGTGGACCAAACATGAATTGAACCAAAGCTCTGACAAATCCGTTGAAAATTTCATGCTTTGGTTTGAAAAGTTTTGCTGGATAAGGTCAATATTTTAAAATTAAAAATTATTAACACAATGTGCAAAAAAACTATTGTGAATTTTAGCCCTGTGTGGAGATATTTTTGGGCTTTTATGCAATTCAGACACTGCTTCATAATTTTCTATGTATTTGAAAAAATAACAGATTTGAGCCAAGATTCAGATAATTTTGAGCTTAATCAGGGCCTGGCAGTTCTCTATCAGATGGCATTGACAATAAGACATCTCACCATTGCCTAATAAATGTATTTTCCTCTCAAAATAAAAATTATTCAATTGTCTTCAATCTAAAAATCTATTCAGCACACTTTAAATGTGTGAACTAACCATCTAATTATGCTGGAGATCAACTGGGATTTTCTGAATCCCCATATTGCATTTGCAACATTATACACTATACATCCCAAATTACTTGTCATAAAATTTCTGAGAAAAGACTGAAATATTTCATTTATAATCAATATAGTCACAATGAAAAACATTGATTCTTTACAAAAGGATTTTTTTTAATTAAATTTTAATTAGTGGGCTGCACAATATCAGTCATTGAGCAGCATGCAGCCCATAGGTTGAAAATAACTGGTTTAAATAATTTGTTGTCAACTTGGAAAAATAAAATTTAAGGATTTATTTACCGTAAAACTTGGATAAAAACAATGAAGTCTAATATAAATCACCAGGCATTTTAAATTTATTAATTTACTTTAGAATACACTTACTTCATGAATGTGCAAGAACATGTACACATCAAAATGAAAAACAAAATTTAAAGCAAATATCAAGGAAAAGTTTAGTTTTACCTATTTTAACTCTTCCTCTTTCTGGACCTTCACCCATAACTAAAATATTGGCTGGTTTCTGAAAAATATCAAGGAAAATATAAACTGAAAAATACTTTTAAAGCAGCAAAAATTCCAGAAATTAACAGCATTAAACAGCTTAGTGTGGAACATAGGTTATCATTCTATGACAAGAAAAATGGAGTGTCTACATAAGTAAAACTGAATACCTTTAGTTAATGGAATTTACTTTTCTTGGATAAAAAAATTGTTTTATAAGAGACTGGTTGATACCATTAATTTGGCATTACATGCTGTTCTATAACAAAATTTAGCATGTATTTTTTTGCAGCAGTTCGAGAGAAATTTTTGCAAAAGTAAATTACCAAACATTCATAGTGAAGTTAGCAATTCTATTTACATTATCAGATTATAAAATTTAAAAAGAAACTGGGGTTTGAACACTTTTTTACATACAAAAATTTGTTTTGTTACAGTTCATATAAATTTCTGTTATTTCATCACAATTTGAAAAAGAAACAAAATTAAATTATAATTCATACAATTTGCCAATTTGTAAAACTCAGAGGCAGTTCCATCTATTTTAAATATAGACCTCAGTAATTTGGAAAATAAGATTTTATAGTATTTTAACAAGTAGTACTTATTAAGTCAAAAAACTTAATACTTGTACAGAACTATGATGTGAATGTATTCAGCTTTGCAGCAGATTACTGCCATATCTACTTTGCATCACAAGACTAATCCTGACAGGCAATTTCTCTTGCCGCAACTGCCTTTTGACAGCAATTTTAAGATATATCCTTATTTCAGCTATATTAAAAAGGTGTAAAAATGTGCATTTTAGAATCAATGTAATAAATATTTCAATAAGGAATGCAATTTACTTTTTGTTTACTTACTATTAAATTTTTGACCCCATTGCAATATTTTTCTTAAGGTTTATATTATATTTCTGGAAAAGGCTGTGGCCTGTACAGTTAATGGGTAAATAATGTACGAGATCAAATACAAGAAAACTGATCCAATGATACTATCTTCAACAGTGGGAGTATATTTTTCAAAAAATTTATTTCACCCAAGGGAATTCTTAATAAAAATTATTTAAATTAATTTATGAAACAAGCTAGATCAAATAAACATAATCAGCACTAAAATACCAAAGTTTGACAGTTTACTTTATAACAAAAAAAAAGTGCGACATGAATTTGGGAGCAAAAAAAACCTTTTTTTCAGGACAAGAACTACTTTCTTATCCTGAAGAAAAACTAATTTTGCTTCAAATACTAATGATTTTTGCTTTTATGCTGCTTAATAAAAAATTTCAGTCTATCAAACATTTGCTTTATTTGAATAAAAATTTAAATAATCCTGATTAGAGAGGTTCTGTCGTATAAAAGAATAACAGTGTTTAATAAAGTACAAAATCAAACTTACCAAATCTCTATGTAAAACCCAATTTGAATGTAAATAATGGATACCATCTAAAATTTGATACAGCAAGGATTTTACCATGCCTTTTGGAACTAGTACAGGCTTTTTATTTGCCTTAGCAGCTCTATGAAACTTTATTATATGCTGTAAAGAGAAGAAAAATAATTATGAATACAAATATTTAGAAAGGTCTGAAATTTAGAGGCTAAATCAGAACAGTTGTATACCACATTTTGCTTAGTAAAATTAATTTATATTCAGCAATTTGAAATAAAATGTAACTGGAGAAAATTACCAAGTTTAAATATGAAACAGCAAGAAACAAAGCTTTAAACATTAATATTTTAATTTCAAGCCAAAAAAAAAAATAATAATAAATAAAGTTTAAGAAACTTGAAAGGTTTAAAAGCCAGCTTTTCATTTTAAGCCAGCATATTTTAAAACAATTTATTATTCTTCACTAGGGCTAAAAATGTAGGTAGAAAAATATCAAAATTTTGATAATCTAACACTCTTTTACAGAATTAAAAACTTCAACATTTTAATGGCAACATACAGAAAAAAATTAAAAGTAGCAAAATTTCAGTTTAGTTCAGAATTTGTAAAAAGTAATTTTAAAGGATTTTTTTTTTCTCTTTAAAATAGGTGTACACTGTTAGACAAGCATTTAAGGAAACAAAAAAACGTTTAGTTTTCTATTAGTAATTTAGTATAATTAAATGAAGATTGATAGAAATGCTTTTAATACTTTATTGAATTATTGGACAGAAAACAAGGGAATAAAAATTCAATTGCACAATTGCTCATTTTGAGTACAGATATGAAAATTTAGTTTAATTTTAGATTCCCTCAAGAATAAAATGAATGGAAATGTATGTTTCAACATTACATGGAAATTTATACATGAGAAATCTAAACAAAAATGTTTATTGAAAAACCCCTAACTTTAGGAAATTCGAAACAAATTGGCAAAAACATGGAGACTCGTTAAAAATTGGGAGAAATCAAAAAGGAGTTTCCTGGTAAAACCAGTAGAGGTGGCAGCTACGAAAAGCTTTAAAATTAAATTCCCTGTAAAGGAACCCGCATAGTGCTTCCCCTAGGCATTTTCAGGAGGGCGCAGCGCCTTCCCATTTATTTATAGTGATAAATGTGCCCTGTCCATTTTTACAATAGTAAAACGAACCCTGTCCATTTTTGTACAAAGGTAAATGCGCCCTGTCCCTACCGTTTTTTAATAGCAGTAAATGCACCCTGCCCCCGTTTGCTTAAAAAACCTAAGGACTCCACGAAAATTCCCGTCCTTCCGCTATTGATACATAGGAGCATGACCCCTTATTTTCTGGCTCCTGGACGATCTCTTCAGATTCTTCATTTGGAAGAACCCCCCGACCCCTTTCCCCTTTGTATCCGTACCTTTGTTGATGAATGAGTTGATAAAACCTCAGTCTTCCTCCGAACACGTGCGAAGAAATCCTTGTTTTACATATGGCTCTATGCTATTTGCGTCACGCATGCGAGTATTACCGTATATACTTGCATAAAGTCGACACTGCGTATAAGTCAAACCCCTACTTTCAGAGAAAAAAAAAAATCCTAAACTCTCATAAATCAATCCCCTACTTTCAAAGGAAAAAAAAAAAATCCAAACCTCTAGTATAAATCGATACCAGAAAGAGAAAATAAAATTTTCCATAAATTATTCAAAAACACTTTATGAAAATTTATATATATATATATATATATATATATATATTTATATATATATATATATATATATATATATATATATATATATATATATATATATATATATATATAATTTAATTTCCATAATAAAAACTTCATCGGAACTCTTTAAAGTCAGATTCCAAAAGCCTATGACATATGAGAGTTGTTTCGCATCCATTTTGGGGACGCTTATTCTCGTGTGACAAGCTCTAGGTATTCTTTTACTCCCAGCATGCAGAGTCCTCAAAACGGACGCGAGACTACACATCCCTGTCTCTCAAACATCCTTTAACCCACTGTGCAATCAAACAATATCTGGTTTCCGCCCGTTATTTGTGTTGCTTTTTTTTGTTAACCCCCAACACAGTAGAAATTAGAAACTCTCTTCAATAAACAAAACAAAAAAAAACTTTCAAATTAAAATCCTGCATTATAGGTTTAAACAATCCGTGTTACAGAATTATTTCTGAAAAGAACCATTTTTTATCGAAAAAGATCAGACGTAATCTGAGAAGCAAGTGATAAACTTTGAACGAAAACGTATGCATATTTTTTGATGAAGCGATACACTAGTAGTCGGGAGCATTCGGGCGGTCAGGGACTCACAGGAGAGTTTTGAAGTGCAGAGAAATTTGGAGTGACCGATTGCATAATTACTACTGCATTGTTTTAGGTTGAAAAAATAACTTTTAGACTTACAATTTTTTTTTAAATTTATTTAGACTCCGCATATAAGTCTACCCTCCACTTTGAAGCTTTTTTTTGTCACAAATTTCTCGACTTATACGTGAGTATATACGGCAATACTTGTGCATGTAATGTGACCTGTATTTTGCTGCTAGAATCTGTAGGCTATATTCATAAAATGTGGTTTAACAAAATCAATTTTAGTTATTTTGAATAATTTGGAATTAGTTTATTAAATATATATTAGAAAGAGCTGAATTCAATGACTTAGGCTATGATCCCAAAGAAAAAAAAGATCCCGTTCATTAAAAATTGTCCTTTTCGTTCAGCTACAATGCCTTTTTTATGAATGAACACCCTACCCCTTTTTTTAGTCTAGGTGAAACACTATAGCACTAGTGAACTAGTTTCACAAGCACTGAACAGCCATTAAATGCAAAGCAGAATTGGAAAAAGACATTTTTCTTTAACCAAAAAATTATGGTTTAAACCAGGGCTTCTTAAACTGTGGGTCGCGACCCCCAGGGGGGTCGCGAGACTACTGAAAGGGGGTCGCAAAGATCTGATACTTTTTAATCATTATAAATAAAATTTTAAAATTAGTATACACACTACGTACAAATATAAATACAAATAAAAATCATACAAAATACTATTGTAGTTTTATTATAACTATTTTTTGAAAAAAGTGGCAATGCAAAACTGTTATGTAGGGCCTATAAATGAAAATATGGAAGTAGCATTTAAAATAATAAATACAACGCGCTCCTCGATTTTCAACTGAACGTTCGACATTGATGTCTGGCCGCCGGCGTCAGTGTTTGCAAGATAACTTAGTGATTATAAGTACCCAGACGCCGCGTCGCCTTACAGCTTACACATACAATACGGAAGCATAATCAAGCTAGGCTAGGCGAATCGGCATATTATTTTTATAAAAGAATAATAAAAAAAATTAAATGAAAGCTTCTTTTTCGGCGTCTTTGTGATACGGTGCCTTTGTGCGCTGCACACTTTGAACACGCCATGCGTCGGGGTTGATCTGATCGTAATTTGTTGTCATTGCACTGGTAAAGATTCGAGTGTAGTTATTTTTCTGTTTGTACTTCAGTTTGGACTCAGCTTTGTCTTCGTAGTGACATGTGTGTATTTACTGTGTAATTTTCAGTTGGTGTTTTTAATTATTACGTTAAAGTTCAACTACATTTTGTTTAATTATTTATTATTATTTAACCATCATGGATAAATGGCTAATTAAAATTCCAACTAATAAGTCTGCCACGCCGTCACAACCAAGTTGCAGTGCTTCAAATCCGACTTCTAGCAAAACAAAAAAAAGAAAATATGACGAATCATATTTGCAGTATGGCTTCACATGCTCTTCTCACAACAATGAAGAACAACCAGTGTGCTTAATTTGCAAAGAAGTTTTGGCTGCAGAAAGCATGAAACTGTCAAAACTGCAACGACATTTGAATACTAAACATGCAACGTTATCAAAAAAGCCAATAGAATATTTTGAGCGTCTTTTGCAAACATCAAATAAAGAAAAGAACACTTTGGAGAAATATGTTACTTTGAATGATAAATATCTATTGGCATCGTATGAAGTTTCGTATTTGATAGCAAAAACGAAAAAGCCTTTTACTATTGGAGAGCAACTTTTACTACCTGCAGCTATAAGAATGTCTGAAATTGTTCATGGAAAACAGTATGCTGCTGAAATTAGTAAAATTCCATTATCAAATGACACTGTGTCCAAAAGAATTTCAGACATTAGCAATGATCAATTTCAACAGCTTCTTATGAGGCTTAAAGACAGCTCAAAGTTTGCAATACAACTGGACGAGTCGACAGACATTTCAAAAAGGGCACAGTTGTTACTTTTTGTAAGATATATTTATGAGGGAAGCATTCATGAAGATATACTGTTTTGTCGTCCTCTGGAAGGTCATACTCGTGGAAAAGATATATATAAAAAAGTAAATGAGTTTTTTGAAAAAGAAGGATTAAATTGGAAAAATTGTGTTGGTGTGTGCACGGACGGTGCTGCAGCAATGACCGGACAAGATCTTGGTTTTACAGCATTTGTTAAAGCTGGAAATGATCATATTACATTTACACATTGTATGATTCACCGAGAGGCACTTGTTGTTAAAAAAATTGCACCAGAATTAAACACTGTGTTTTTTGATGCAGTCAAAATCATTAACTTTATTAAAAGTCGAGCACTTAATAGTCGATTGTTTAAAAATTTGTGCATTGATATGGATTCGGATTATACAAGTTTATTGCTACATGCTGAAGTTAGGTGGCTATCAAGAGGTCGAAGTTTGAAACGATTATTAACTTTAAAAGATGAAGTTCTTATATTTCTAACAGAGCAAAATTCTAATTTGGCCGATTATTTTCACGATAATTTATGGCTTCTCAAGCTATGCTATTTGGCAGATATTTTTGATAAAATCAATGATATGAATTTATCAATGCAGGGAGTCTGCGTTAATATGTTTATGTTAAAAAATAAACTTGAGGCCTTTGTTAAAAAAATTCTTATATGGAAGAACAGAGTGGAAAGTGGATCGCTCGAAATGTTTCCATTTACTGACGAGTATATAATTAGTAACAATATTTCAAAAAAAGATACTCCTATAACAAAAATTATAGTTAATCATTTGAAGGATATGGAAGTTTACATGCATAGGTATTTTCCCAATGATATCGATACACAACAATGGATTTGCAATCCATTTTCAATTGAAATGGAAGAAATTAATTTTTTAAACTTAAAAGCACAAGAAGAATTTGCCGAATTAACAAGTGATACTACCTTGCGACTCAGATTTTCTCAAGTGCCTGTGCATGAATTTTGGATAGAAATCAAATCAGAATATCCCCTACTATCGGAAATGGCAATGAACAAATTACTGCCATTTTGTACAACATATTTATGTGAATCAGCCTTTTCCACATTAACTGACATAAAATCAAAATACCGTTCAACTTTAATAAACGTTGAAAATTTATTACGATCTGCACTAACTCAAATTGAGCCTAGATTTAATTATTTGTGTAAAAATAAACAATCACATCCGTCACATTAATATTGTTTGATGTTAATAATATGTTTTTATTAAAAAAATTGTTACAAAAGTTTATTTTTTCTATTGAATAAATATATATATAGTTTTATGTCATTCTATTTATTGTGTTTTATTACGACCGATATCCCGTCAACGTTTCCAATTATATATATGTGAAATGAATGGGTACGTATTCTTTAATCCTTATTTTATTTACATTGTAAAATAGTGCGATATTACATCTACATCTACGGTTAATATATATTTCATTATATGGAGGAGGGGGTCGTTTAAAATTTCCTAAGCTTGAAGGGGGTCGCTATATAAAAAAGTTTAAGAAGCCCTGGTTTAAACTACAAAAAAAAAAAAAAAAACCATGATTTAAACTAATTTCGTTTAAATAAGCAAACCCTGCTATAAAAAGACGAGAAGATGCTGCACAAAATTGTGGAACAAAGCAAGTTCTTTTGCTAATAAGTGCAGTTAACTGCAATTCAATGCTGAATTTTTTTTTTCTCGCTGTCATCCAATAATTTACATTTTATTTTAAATTTGTTGCATTTTTACAGATTGAGAAACAATCTTTGGACTTTACAAAGCCAAATTTAAATACATGCCAAAATGCATTTGAATTAATTTAAAGAAAAACACATATATACAGGGTGTCCGAAAAATGACTGACACATTTGAAAAATGCATTTAAAAAAACAGAAGGCGATTGAACTGTTGGTTTGCTGCATTGTACTTTGGAAACCAGAGAATTTTATTCAACCAATTTTTAAAATTTGTTACAAAGGTTACCAACAGATGACACTGTGGTTGTGAGAGAGAGCTGTAGGGAAATGCATACTGTCATATCGCTGTACTTTGCTCAGCATTCTGCTAGCAAATGCTTGTCAAAGATTTCAAGTTGCTGTTGGTTTATTCGTTGAAAATGGTTTATTCGTTGGAACAGCGGATATTTCTTGTTTTATAGTTTCACTGCCTGAACCACAGTTTTGTTGAAACGAGGTGCAGTTTCCAAAGGAAATTTAATGCCAAAAAAGGACAGTCAATCAATGCAATAAAGGTTCTGTTTGAAAAATTTGAATGAACTGGGAATGTCAATGATGACTGTGCTGGAAACAGTCTGCCGCCCAAGTTCGGCAATGACAGAGACGAATGCTGAAGTCATTCCGCAGGTGATCCAACAATGGTCCTGGGTTTCTGTTCGCCATGCTGCATCTAAAGCTAGATTACGATGAATGTCCATGCACCGTATCATGCGCCACAGCCTTCACTTGTTCCCTTACAAGATTCAGACTTGCCAATCCCTGGGTGCCATGAATGCACACAAAATGTTTGTGAACACTATGCTGCAGCAACTGGAAGCCGGCAAAATCATTGGAAACATTTGATTCTCCAACAAGGCATATTTTTCCTTCTACTGCTTTGCCAACAAGCAGAACTGGCACATTTAGGAAACAAAATCCTCATGTTGCCATACTTTCATCCCTGCATCCTGCAAAGGTAATGGTTTGGGCCGCCATTTCCTCCAAAGAACCCATTGAGTCATTTTTCCATCACGAAACAGTTACTGCAGTAAGGTATCTAGTCATTCTGCATGAATTTGTGGCGATTCAAAATGCTTTGGAGGATGGTGTACACTGATGGTAGGAACACTGTGTTTCATGCAAAACTGTGCCCGGCCACATCAAATGCCTGAAGTGTTAGATTTCCTTAGCGAACATTTCGATGATAGTGTGATTGCCCTTGAATACGTCAGGCATACAGGATATAGTATGGATTGACCTCCCTATTCACCAGATTTGACACAATGTGATTTTTCTGTGGGGGTACCTGAAAGACCAGGTGTATCAGCAAAATCCACAAACGATTGCAGAAATGCAACAATACATCTCTGCTGCATGAGAAATTATTCCGGCTGAAATGTTTGCACAGGTGTCTGTGAATTTTGTTCTCAGACTGTGCCATGTTGTTGCTACAAATGGTGGTTATTTTGAAAACATCATTTTGTAGTTTTTGTAACACAGTCATACCGTTTATTAGTTTTCCCATTCAGCAGCACCATCTGTTGGTGACCTTTGTAACAAATTTTGAAAATTGGTTGAATAAAATTCCATGGTTTCCCAAGTACAATGCAGCAAACGCTACATTTCTATAGCCTTCTGTTTTTTTTTAATGTATTTTTCAAATGTGTCCGTCATTTTTGGGACACCCTGTATGTATGCATGTATATATATAGAGACATCAGTGCGAGCAAGCAATTTTTACCGTGTCAGGAGAAAGACTAACAATTTTTTTTATCCCACATTTATAATTTATTTGCATCAACTAAAACTTTTATAATCATTTAGTGTAAAATCTTTTATTTTAATTGTAGTGTTAATAAAATGAATGGCAATTTTGCCGCAGTATTGTGAAAAACATTTGTACACATATTTTGTTTAGGTAATTGTGAAAATATTTTCCACTTTTGAAATCTATTTGCATAGGCTAAACTTTTCAAATGTATTAATGAAATAATCAACTATTTTGTGCAGTGGTATTGTAAAAACTGCATTTGTATACAATCGTCAGTATATTTAGTTTGTGAAAATATTTTCCAATTTTTGAAATCTATTTGCATCAACTAAATTTCCTGAGGTGAACATATTGGTAGTACCTCTGACCTATTCCAGAAAAACCAAAATAAATTTTGAGGAAGTCTATAAATTATAATTTTTCACTTATAAAAGTTAGTACTTGACCACGTCAATTTCTATTTTATTAAAAAGAAAAAGCGTTAATGCTATTTGGTGAAGTGACATCACTTGTTCAATTTTGGAACTTACTATTATATTCTTCCGTGCCTTTCATATGAACTTTAGAATTTTGATTATGTAGGTGAATAAAGTAGGGTTAAGGTTAATTTTAATATATGCAATCATTAGCAACTGATTTTCACATAAATCTAGCAAATTAAAAGTCCATAAAATACATACCCAAAGATCATGTTCTGCATAGTCAAACAATAGCCATACTTTCCTATCTGTATGAGACAGAAAAACCCTCTGAAGGCTGATAACATTTGGATGTTTTAATTCACGCAGTAGCTACAGGAAGAAAATAACAGTGATCATTCAAAAAAAATTTACACAAAGATCTGAACAATTAAATATGTTTACATAAACAAACATATAGAGAACTTTTACTTCATATTAAACAAAATTATCATAATCAGTTTGCATAATTATAAAACAGTGAAGAAAATTAACCTTCCCATTTGTATTGCGGCCATAAGAATTTATACACATTTCAATCTGTATATAGTTGGTGGAGGAAAATTTTACAAATGTAATGAATAAATAAAAATATATTTTTTGAATGGTGATCAGTAATGGCTTGCCAGTTTAAAATGTGGTAGTGATGCTAATGAATTGTGAAAAGTTACCAGCTAACAATTTTAAATTAAACTAGATTTTTAACACAATGTAAACCAAGGTCTAAACCATGGTTTAAATTAAAAGAAAATGCCTTACACAAAAAAGTGATTTAAACTAAAATAAAAACATTGTTTAAAAAGACAATCCGGTTTTAAACTAAACTAGATTTTTAACACAATATAAAAAAAAAAATTACATAACTGTACATGTTCAATTTATTTGCACACAAAAGATATTCTTTTATTGTAAACAGTCATTTGCAAAAATACAAATAATAAAAGCAAAAGGTTTCTGACTCAAACAGAAAATTAACTGAAACAGAATAGTGCATGCAATACAAATAGATTTTTATAAGCTGGAGCTACAATTATTGCAGCACTGTGAAAAAATAAAACTCACTTTATCCTCTACACATTGCTGAGGATGTGCACTTAGTCTTCTAGTGGAGAAAAGGATCTGCAAGTGTTGCAACCCAAAAGACTTTCACACTGAAGACACTCTTAAGAAAATCAACCTACCCACTTACATTGGAATGTTTATAAATTCTTGTGGCTGTAATCTGTATAAAGTGTAGAGTTGGTGCGGGAAAATTTTACAACTGTAATGAATAAATAAAAATATATTTTTTGAAATCAATTAGAGGTACTGCATAAAAATTATGCAGCTCTGCAGCACTTTTACACAAGCCGCTACTGATTGTACCATCATGTGTTCATCATGTGTTCTATTTCCTTTATCACAAACTATGTCCTGCAACCATGTAACTTGCAACATGGAAAAAGACCAGTTTTTCAAAAAATGCTTCATTCCATTGAAAGCACAGCCAAACCAGACCCTTCAATACAAGTTGATTCAAGTTAAAGTATCCTTATTTGGTGCCATTTGCAGCAATACCCAGTGGGCAAACTACCATATTTGGGACCAGTGGCATGAAGCAATATTTTATTTAGGAAAACACTGCATTCAATACTGGGATATAAAAACAAAAGTAAAATGTACAACACATTAAGCAATACTGTTAAATCTATTTATGCATTTTTCCAATCTTCTATTTTCCTTTACAAACACATAACATTTCCGTGCAAATTAAGAATTTCTTGTATTTGCAAGAAGTTCTTATATCTCATACTTTAAAATTTTCCAAGATACTAAAGTTTGCAAGTGTGCTACTAGATGACAGTACCATCATATATCAATAAGCAATTAAGATTGCTTTTTTGATCAAGATTATTTCATACTAATTACTTAAAAAATTAAAATATGCACCCATTATAAATTTATTTAATATTTAATTTCACTTACTAATAGATTTACAGGAGAAAACGCCAATTTTCAGATGATAAAAATAGATGAATAGTGAATTTATTATGACTTGCATGTATTGTGTTGCTTTAGAATTTATGTAATTTGGGGGTTTGAAATTTACTTTTATTTCCTTTTCCCTGGCTCAATATTCTCAATTTGGTAATATTTAAATATTTTTTGGCTTTTTCATTTATTCTTTAATTAGAATATTTTTAATCTTCTAAATTAATTTTCTTTATAATATTTTTAATTAAAAATGTTCCATTCCCTAAATTAATATTACTTTTAATTTGTAAATTTATAAAAATAATTTATTTATTTGATTCCCCTTAAAATTCCCTTTAATTTGATGTCTCATTTTCCCATTTTGGTTAGAAATTCCGTTTGTTCTACAGTTTCAAGTTATTTCCACATTCAGTGCATTTTAAAAATTTCAGTTGCGGCCATTTTCGGAATCCTGTTTTACGGGCTTTTTACCGCGATTGATGCACCACCTAAGCGTTTTTCGCGCCTCTTTGGAATTCGTGAATTATTTTAATTGGTTCGCGTTTTTACGGATCGTCTGCTCTTTGAATTTTGAGTTATATTTTGGCAATTCTAATTTCGGTAAGCGGATTTTAATTGCTGCCATTTGTCTAAACTTCTCCCTTTTTTTCCGCACATATAAATACGCGCGCAGAATTTTTCGGTTTCAGTTTTTTGTTGAAATCCCTCGTCGTGTGTTAGTGCGAGAAGTGTGTCGTTGTGTTTTCCATTGGAATTTATGTTCCACGCGAGATTTTCTATGGAACATTATATTCCTCGCGATGGTTTTTTTTTTTATCATTTGCCTCTTTTAACGAAAGTTTTATTCATCTCTACGAGTTAATACGCGATGTAAATCTCCGGAAAAGTGTGTGGTAAGATTCATTATGCGAGTTACGTGAACGTAGCTTCTGACGATGACAGCTGTTCTATAAATATCCTAGTGTTCCAGATGTGGCTGGTAGGGCTTATTTCCCGATGTCATTCTCATTTTCCAAGAATTATACTGAATCGTCTCCTGATCCCAAGAAATCCGGTTTAGAAAAATTCCTGTCATCCCTGTGAAATTCCACTTATAGAACTTTTGTCTCCAACCTGTGCAGCTCTAATTATTGGAACTTTTCCCCCCTGTCTGATGACCCAGCTGGTGAATATTGATGTTCTATTTAAACTCCTAATTTCTTAAATTCTCAATATTTGAAATGTATTTAATCAAATTTTATTCTGTAAATTTAAAATTCTAAAACTTCATTCTGAGAGCAAATTTCTAAACCTTCATAACTTTTAAGAGCCTGGGAAAATTCTAAAATTCTTTTAAATTTAATATTTTTGTTAATGATTTTCTGATGGAATTTAAAATAGATTGTTTTGAGTAAAGTTTTTATGCTAATTCCTTAATTCTAACTAGTTGATAAAATTCTAAAGTCTGTCTAAAATTCTAATGTTAATTCTTCCTGAGTTGCCTGCCTGTGAGCAGAGTTTTTGTAATTTGTTATTGGAATTAATTTGAAGTTACAATTTAATAAACTAATTTTCTTTAAACTAATTATTATGTCTTCCTTTATCTCTTTTAAACACAGCAGGTTTTATTCTAACTTTCAAACACAACACTTGCAAAAAATCAAATAATTAAAGTCTGATTTCTTCATTCTTAAAGGTCCAGTTCCATCATTTTATTTTCCTAATCCTCTGCTTCATATTCTGGATGTTTCCAGATGATTATTGAAAAAGGTAGATCCCTGTGTAGTGACATGGAGAACATATACACTCATACAGTAAGAAATATTAACATAAACTATTTTGAATAAAAAATAGCAAGGAAAATAGGTTCATGAATGTATTTAACAGACTGAATCTGAAAGTTAACTGTAAATCATAAATTATTGAGTCTGGTTATTCACTAATTTTTACTGTAAATATTTTAACTAGTGTGCAGCATAATCCTAAGTTTTATGAATGTGTAAATAGTACCTACTATACAGAAGTCAAAACTTTGAACTACTACTCTGCTTCACTTAAAAACTTCATTTGGAATATTTAACAATCAGATACTAAATTTTTATTTTAAATTATAGTAGTTACTGTATAGATTGTACTTGTGTTAAAATATTGATAGTCAATAATTATTTCTGATAAGTGCAGTATAATATGATTATAAATTTTTTATTTGCATATAATTTTATAATGATTCTAAATATACCTCGTATTAAAAAAAATTCTCAAAAACCCATCATTTAATCACTTTCAAACTCACATTATTTATTGTCTAGATTCATGGTAAGATTAACAAATTAAACAAAAAAAAAAAAAAAAATCAAAAACAGTGTTTGAAATATTCAAAATTAGAAATTTTAAAAATTAAGCTTCTTTCAAATTGGTACGCGTTTATCACAGTCCATAAAATGAGCTTTAAAATGAGCTATAAACAATGACTCATAAGTTACAAAAATATGAATTTTTTGTGAATGGCACTTGTTTGAAATTTGCCATTTTTTGCATGTTTTGAAAATTTAAAATAACTGCAGAGCCAAAAAATCTAAATATTTGGATTTTTCATTATATACTCCATAGGTACTAACCATAAACTAAAAATCTTTGAAATCTGAGCAAGGTCCAAGATAATTTTTAAACTGGTTGATTTGATATGGAATGACCCAATGTTAGAACTTCCAAAAACTTTCATGCATATTAACATTCTTAAATAAAAACTTACAGCTATTTCTCTGCATGCTGACATTGAGATTCCAGTACCTTCTATTTGCTTCAAGGCATAATCTTTAGGGTCAGACCTGAAAAACAAAATTAAATATAAAAGTAGAAAAATTTTAAAAATGTTATATGTTCTTGCAGTGAACTAATGCAAAAGATCTGTAGGGAAGCGTGGGGCACCTTGGGGCTCAGCCTACCTTGGGACATGAGTTAGAAATTAAAGTCTGGCATCAAAGGCAACCAACCATTTTTTCAGCTGCCAAAATATTCTACTTAGGTGCAATTTTAAAATTATTGTTTACATTATGTGAATAAAAAAGTTTATTAGCAGCCCCACCTTTGACCCACTGTATGGGAGCATTTAATCCACAATGTCTATATAAATAAAATTCAAAATCTGTCTGTTCCATCATATCGGGAGAACAGCTCAACCGAATTTGATGAAATTTTATGGGTAGCCTTAAAATAGCCCCACTTAAAATTTAGTCAATGTTTCGAATTTTTATGACCAGTGGTTCTCGAGATGGTGAAAAACAAAACTTTCATTTGTCTCATCAGAGAACAGCTGAAGAGAATTTAATGAAATTTTGTGTGTAGCCTTAAAATAGCCCTCCTTAAATTTAGATAAAGTTTCGAATTTCTAAGACCAGGGGTTGTTGAGATATAAATGAAAAACTAAACTTTTTCCTAGGACTTCTACTCTGAAACTTCATGATTTCTCCAAACGAAAAGGTTGGAAATTATAAAACATGAAAGTGAATTAAAACTTTCTTAGTCTAGTGGTAGATTTTTGAGCTAAATAGTGACTTCTGAAATCATGAATTGTTTGAAAACATGAATTTAAATGAAAATACCATCACAATAGTTTATTTTTAACAAGGTTTTACATAACAATGAACAGTATTAAAAAATCAAAATGGTTAATTTTTAGAATTTTATGAGGATATATCATGTTGCTCAGCAATGCAATTAAATTAAATGTGTTAATGTTTATTATTATTTTTTCGATTTAAATAATAAAAAATTTGATGTGGGCAGCACACGACTTTCCTCATATAATGCAATGAATTTACTACTTTTACAGTTAAAAAAAATGTTATTCTTGGAGTAGATACTTTTATTCTTTCCAAGATATTGAATTTTCTTCAATTAGTTGTCATTTTCATTAATTTGGCGTCATTTTTATCCATTTGGCGAGATTTTCATTAATTTGACAACATTTAAAAGTGTCGCCAAGTTGGAGACATTCCGTTAAATTCGTCGCCAAAATCTCACCAAGCGTTATGGATAGAGAAATAAGTTATTCTTACAGCGGATAAATGACCAATTGCGTTCAAATACAAAAGTATTACTCAAAGTATCTTTTCTCATGAATGGAATGAGTTAGATCCACAAGAATGTTACATATGAAAAATGAACACGTTTCTTAACAGTTAATATTTTTTAATTTATAGGACTTTTTGATAAATTTATTTGAAAAATGCGTAATATCTTGAGAACTGTTCATGCTAGCGTTTTAAAGTTTATGTTAATCGTTTTCTAAGAAAAAATTACATAAGAAATGTCTATTTGTGTAACTTTACTAAAGGTTTTGATTTTTTTATGTTTTCAAAATTTCACTCGAAAATTTAGGGGGGGGTCTGAACATTCGATTGTGTTTAAAAATAGGCTTCCAGTATTCACGGAGCGTGATTTTTGTATCAAATTTCATTCGAATTGCTCCATTCGTTTGTCAGATATAGTTTCCACAGACTCGCTGACGCACACATCACTTCAAAAATGTTCGATTCATCATCAGGGATGCTTGAAATGTGCTCTTCCGTTGAAAACTCTAATTCCAATTTTCGACCCCGTCACAATACTTTCCTTATACATTACGTATATAAGGAAAGTAATAAATTGATATAAAAATATCTTATAAATGAACAGTTTTCTTTTAATTATATTAATTGTGGACTGCATACATCACTTTCATTTATTTTGGCAAAGAGTTTTCAAGCTTATATATTAGCTTATGTTTAGCTAATAAACTCTTATATTGTGTTTAGCCAATAAATTCATTTAGCCGATTGTTGAAACTGAAAAAGAGTAGAATGGGTACATCTTCTAATACAATTTTAGTGTTTTCATTTAATATATAAAAATGAGATCAGAATGTTTTATTCAGATCTGCAAATTCTGAGCTATGAATTTAGCGGGATATCGCTAACTTGGCAAATTTCTTAAATATTGTCAAATTGATAAAAACTATGCAAATCAATGAAATTTATTTTGTGTTATTAGAGAGTACTGAAATGATGTTTCATTAGAATTTGTCTATCAGTCCAACAATTCTACTCAGTAATACATTTAGCGAATTTTTAAAATGTTACCAAATTGATAAAAATGTTTGTAAATCCATAAAAATATCTTGAAATTTATGAAATTGCGCTAAATAAATTAATTATGTTTTGTTACTGGATAGTGTCGTGATGATGTTTCATCAATTTGTTGCTAAGTGGGACTGTCAGTGCTACAGGCCCATTTGATGATTTTTTTAAAATGTCACTAAATTCACGAAAATGTCACCAAACCTTCCATAAAGATAGCATTTCGGACGATTTCCCCCCCCCCCCCCCCCAATTTATTTGAAGCAAATGATATCATGTCATTTAGCAACTGATTTAAATTCCATGTGTTTATGCGGCAGATGATTTTTATTAAATCTTTTCCGATTTGAATAATAAAGATTATATAAAATAAATTTCATTGCCATTGTATTTTTGACTGGATAATATCAGTTACGGTCTTCAGGTTCAAACATTATTATTGTGATTCAGATTGATATTTTCAAGTTATTATGTCATTGTTTTATTGCGGCAAAAATTATTGAAACTCATTGTACGAGAAATCTTCTACAAATGCATGAGCATATTTACTAATCTACGAGAATATAAGTAGTACAGGTATATTGGTATATATTTTGGCATATATTGGCATTAAGTACAGCTTTCTGGTATGAAGATTACGCAGATTATTGATATTTTCAATTTATTACGTCATCTGTTTTATTTTGGCAAAGATTTTTTAGATTCATATTATAATACGAGTATGGGTAATCTACTAACACTCTGACATATCTTCTAATCTACGACATTATAAGTAGCATGGGTAGGTATATATTCCCATATAATTTTAGTACTTTTATTTTGGCATATATTAGAATAAATTACTGCCTTCAGATTTAAAGATTACGGGTTTATTGAAATGTTCAATATATACATGTAATCTACTAATACAGGTTATATCTTCTAATATTCGCATATAATATAAGTAGTATGGGTCCCATACAATTTTAACACTTATTTTGCATATATTGATTTAATTCCATATTTTTGTAAATTTGCTGACAAAATGGGTCAGGATGTATTTTGCTTCAGATCTGCTCATGAAGATAATTTTGTATAGCGAGAACAGATATTCTTAAACTATTTAGGAGCATTAAATTAAATACAAGTTAAAAGTATCATTTAGTATACTATAGGAATTTGCACGCGATTGTGAATTTTAAGTTTCTTTATATTATATACTCTGTATGAAGAACTGGTATGCTACTAGTGCATTAATAAAATTGTTAGATGGATAAATCAGTCAGAGTTTACATGTTGTTGTTGAGACCCAGACCGTCCGACCTACCAGAAAGGTGTAAGGTAACCATAGAGTTTACATGTGAAAAAGTTGGGCACAAACACTGACTGGGTCTAAAATCTGTAGGTAATTTATAAGGGCAAAATTCGACAAATAACCAATTTTGCTTCAGACAGCAGAAATTATAAAAATCAAGTTCAAGATTAAAGTCTTGTTATTTTGTGTACTACTAGATGGTCCTCCTGTGCATACATTGTGTTTTTAGAGCTCTATAGCAATTGGGTAAAAAAAATTGCTTAAAAAGTTTTGAACAGTCAAAAGCATTTATGTAAATTCTGTAGCTAGGGAGTAATGATGGGACTGAAATTTATTTAAATAAAACCACAAAGAAACTAATGTTTATAGTGAAAATTTAATGTAAAATGGTCATTGTAGAGTTAAATCTAAAAACATGGGAGACTTCAGAAAGAATCTGGCCAGTTAGGACACCTTGGGACATGAGATAGTGGGGTACATAAAATACCTGATGGAATTAATTTAGTAACTGATACTGATAGATTAGTAATTAACTTTTGATAGTTATTATTAAATTTGTGCTTTACCTCAATGGTTCACATAAACTTAAGGACACTTTAGAAACCTTTTGATTTTTATATTTGCATAAAACTTTTTAAAAAAGGTAAAACCTGTTGTAAAGCTGCATTTGAGCTTATTACAGAGTTTATTCTCTTTTTAATTTTAATTTAATTTTATTTTGATTATTATTATCGATAACGCATTTCTATATTTTAACTACAAGTCCATCTTTGTCTTAACATGGCCCTCTATGGATAATGTTTTCATTAGCTAATCCTTTCAATCCTTCAATTGATTGATTATGGTAAGTCTTCACATTTCGGAGTATTTGGGTTTGAGTTCTCTCATGGCTTTTATGATTTTTTCTGAGTGTTATTGCTCTTTTTGGTAGATTTCACATTCGATTCTCAAACTCATTTTATATGTGTGTGTATAGCGCTGACATCTCTCGGCAGGCATTAGAGTTTATTGTGTTTTTTTGTGTTATTTATTTCTGTATCTTTTAGTTAACCCCGACGTCAATATCTTATATTGCTTATTTTTACATTTTAATCTAGACATGTATTTCCACTATATGTGGCACTCTTTAGCCTGAAGTTGTAGGGATTCAGTCAGACACACACGTATTAATGGCTTTGTATATCTTCCATTCCGGATGATTATGACATTTTGTCCACACTTCGCTTATTTATGAATGTTTCGTATGAAAATCTCATTTAGATCTTATCTACTACGCATGTTTTGTTACTCTCTGAAATTTCGTTTCAATTCTTTATGGTATTAGTTATAATTTGAAATTCGTACCTTCATATTTTAGATATTAAAATTTCACTCACTGATAGATTAGTAATTTTCAAATACTAATCTATCAGTGTACTTTACTACTGATAGATTAGTAATTAATTTAGTAACTGATACTGATAGATTAGTTTAGTTCTGCTGTATTCAATTATTTTAATCTGCTATAGATGTTCAATTTCTGCCGTTGTAACTCAAGAAGCCTCCAAATTTTTTTTTTTTTTTTTTTTTATCGGTTAGTATATTAGAATTCATATTTTGCAGTGAATACTAGTGAGAAACAATGTTTTGTTAAATGAAACTATTTGACTCTGATAGAGACAACAATGAAAGAGCTAAATAACAAGTTAAATATCCTTATCAATAACTTTTTATTAATACTTAAAATAGGCATACCCATCTTTTCTCCTAGCTTTATATACATGGCCATAAGTTCCTCGCCCAACTTTACAGCCTTCATATTCAAATAAATCCTCTACTTTGGCACGTTCATTTGCAGTTCTAACTTTGAAATCAAAATCCATGTCACCCTGAAGACTGAAACAATATTAACAAACATAAACTGGCATAATACTTAAATATGTCAATATGTACACTTAATATTAACACATATCAATAATAAACTCAATGGATTTAATAAGGTATTTTTGTTTATTTACAAGCCATGTTATAAGAACTCCAAAATAACTAACAAAGTACAAATATATGGTAATACAAAATATATTTCAATGCAGAATTAACACTTGGGTAAATATGACTACATATATGTATTTCACAATACTGTAAATCATCCAAGTCATACCCCTAAGCAAATAATTCATAAAGTATCCTATACAGAATTCTCTTCGAACATTCCATAGTGCTGTTCAGGACTAAATTCTTTAAATGTATGGAATATCATGGTAATAAAGGGTTCCCCAGTTTTCCCAGAAATAAAAATCAAGCACTTTCAGATTTTCAAAGATCTAAATTTTATTTTTTTAAGGACCCAAAGACTTTAAAGGATCAAAATGTAGGAGAGAAAACCTTTGGCCATATGTTTATCTGGCATTCCACATGACACCAGAGAATGGTTGCCAATTGTTGCACAATTCTACTCTCAAACAGAGTCTAGGATAAATTAGTGTGATTAACTAAAAGCTTGAAATGAGACAAAATTCAAAGACTTTCAAATACCTATTGTAAAATTAAAGAACTGCTAAGGATCCTTGAAAAGCAAAATAAAATTAAAGTACTTGTTAAGGACTGTAAAATGTAAAATGCCCTGTAATCACAAAAATGTAAAATGCCCTGTAATCGCAAAAATGTAAAATGCCCTGTAATCACAAAAAATGTGCACAATGTAAAATGCAAATGACAGAACAAATTTTATATTTACATGGAGAGAACTAGTTATATTATATACTTTTGAAGGAAGCAAAAATGTACAAACAATTTAATATAAATTATAACACCAAATATATTTCGGTATTGCAATGCCTGCTCTCGTATATATAAAATAATATACTTAATGGTTAATGTAACTAAACATTAAGTTACTTTTAATATGACGTTCCCTATTGTGATGATCATAAAAATTTTACAATAAAAATAAATGGCGAGTCGCCAATGACTTAAATGCATATTGACTCACAAAAACTAAATTTAGTAGACTCGCCAATTTGATAATGAAATAAACTGATAATGAAGCATACAAAGTTCCATCGTTTCGTTATACCTTTAGATATAAATATTAAATTTATCTATTAATTTGAGGAATACGTGCCGTTGGAGGATTATTGTAATACAGGCCTTTAGGAGACCTTCGTAAATATCTCATGAAGAATTTAAGATATAAAACTTATATACGATTCATAACTAGTTCATAATTTCATTTCTTAAAATTATTCTAAATGTTTCTACATGAAACACTTCACTCAAATACAAAATAGCATTGACAAAATGATCACATTCTTTAACCGCTATTTCAACTTTTTTTTGACAATTAAAGAACATTGACAGTTTGCTGTTGCCAATAAATACAAACGAAAACATTATGGCTTTTCAACAAGCCGTTTTCTGATAGATAAAGCAGTGTACCGTCAATCTTCACAAAACACCTTGACTTTGCCTTCTCCTTCGAAATTTATCTTTACTTGCTCCTTCAAAACTTCTTGTTCCTCCAAAATAACGTATAAAATGTATTCAGCCATTATATACGTGTTTTGCGCAAATTAATTTGCATAAAAGCCGTCTGTTACCACCACCACCACACTAAAATAAAATAATAATAGCTAGCAAGTAAGCTAGTTTGATTTATCTTTACATTAGTAAATTTGTTTCCTCAAAAGCACTAGCACCCATAATTAGATTTTAGAGATGATCTGCAGAGCAACTATTTGGGATTTTTTTAGTAAACCGTGAAAATGGGATATAAAATTTTATAAAGGCAAGTTTTATTCATTGTCTGAACAATTGAATTAGTTCACTACACTGTATACATTGGAAAATGAAATCCAGCACTGCAACGCTTTTCCCCATATAATTTCCCCCTCAACTCTCTCATAACAAACTCTTGGCTGAGACTACTCCAATTTGCTTTTCCACATGACGAATACCGCCAAGAGGAGCTGTGACTGAGTGTAACGGAAGGGATCACAAAAAGAGACGGTTCCCCCGAAAAGAGACGCCAAGGAGAGTTATCTTTGCTATCCACCATAGCAGGATCCGGCTCGCAGGCTCAGGACTTGGTTGAGTAGAATTTGTTGTTGAACAATGCTGTAGCGAGTGGACTCTGATCATTAGGCTAGATCCTAGACTATTTTGCGCCCTAGGCAATGTGTGCTACTTTCACCGCCTCCCCCCCCCCACACACACATACACAACAAAAAAATGCAAACTTTAATTTTTAAGAACAGTTGTCGGATAGTTATGGAACAAATAAAAAGCATAAACTTAAAACTATAAAATTTATTTTAAATTGCAAGAAGAAGTAATAAGCAATATTTGACTATTATTTGTATATACACAAGAAAATATTTTGGCGCATCATTTCAAACTAATGCGCATTCGGTATAATGCATACCTCGTCACAGGTAACATAAAGTAAATCCTTTTACTTGGGAAAGTTACTTGACCCCGCATTGCTACCACAATATTTTACTTACAGTCGGACAGAGAAAGAAACAAAAAAACAGACAGTTAAAAACGTTTCGAAATAAGTTTTGATTTCAATCACATCAAAAGTATTGCGTGCTCACTCAGATATACACTCATGTCCAAAAGTTAAGCATAATTCGTAAAATGCAAAAAATTCAGAGTTAAGGTGGATTTCGACTTTTTTCCCTCCATGCATGTGAATAAGCCATTTCTATTACAATAACCGCGAAAGAACGGCTGCTCAAATCCTTTTGGAATTTGTACCAGTGATAGAATGATATGTGTAGTATCTTGTGTAGTCAGAAAATTCGTATAATATTAATAAAATAATTATCTATAAAATTCGGAGTTAATATGGATACAATGGTTCACAATCAGTTGTGGAGAATCGTGGGATGAAGGTAAATCATTATACATATGCAAAACAGTTTAGTCGACGCCGACATATGCAAAGCACAATGGCCAGTTGAGGCAGAATTTCGCAATTACTGTGGTAGGGAGTGTTGTTAATAATCAAAAAGGACGAAAGATGTCACAAAGATGCCAACTGAACATGATTTTGAAGGGACGAATTATTGGAATGTTGGAATCCAGTCGATCCTAAACCGAAGCGTCTCGAATTCTGAGTGTGACTCAGTGTGTGATCTCCAGACTGTGACAGAGGTTCCAAACCACTATAAATGTTACTCGACGACCAGTACCAGGTTGGCCAAGGGTAACAACCGTTCGGCAAAACCGATATTTGGTGATAACTGCGCAACGTCGGAGGAACCGTTCTGCCAGACAACTGAGTTCAGCCCTAACAGCCGCCACAGGAGTCGCTGTTTCGAGACAAATTGTTTACAAGAGACTCAAGCACGTTGGTCTCTATGCTAGACGACCAGCAGTTTGCGCCCCCCTGACGTATGCACAGAAAAGCGCGTGTTTACAGTGGAGTTTGGAACATCGGCAGTGAAGTGGACAAAAGTGGGGCAATGTCAGGTTCAGTAACGAGTCCAGGTTTAGCCTGAAAACTGATTCTCGTCGTATCACGATCTGGAGAGAACGTGGAACGCATTTTCACCCAGGAAACATCACGGAAATACATCGTTTTCCGTTTGGGAGAGTCATGGTCTGACCAGACATCGTGATGGGCGACCGCACAGACCTCCACGTCTTTGACACGAGGTCGGTTACCGATCAAAGATACAGAGACGAAGTAATTGAGCCTACCGTTCCACTGTTTCGAGGTGCTGTTGGTCTCGATTTCATATTCATGGATGATAACACGACTCCTGACCGTGTGGCTTTGGTTGACGACTTCCTTCAAGCTGAAGATATCCAGCACATGCAGCTGCCTGCCAACTCTGACTGATCTGAATCGAATAGAGCATGTGTGGTATATGCTCGGGAGACATCTTGCAGCCCTCCGTTACCCACCAAGCTCCGATCCGGGATTGAAAACTGCTCTCCGTGAGGATTGGAACTCTTTGAGCACACAACTCATCCAAACTCTCATCGAAAGCATGGGAAATTGTTGTGCAGCATGTGTATCTACCCGAGGATCTCACACGCCGTATTAAACTGCAGCATTATTGTTTTAATCATTCTGTTTCACTGAAGTTGACATTTGTATTATGACCCCTTTTTTTTGGATGATAAAAGTCGTTATTATCCTTGTTTTGCATTGTTTTCTTCTTCTACAACCCTATTACATCCGTATATCGCGTTTCTTTCCATTTCGATGTAGATTTCCTAAAATTTTCGCATAAACAGCAAGTATGCTTAACTTTCGGTCGCCAATTATTCCTGCTCACACATTGATGGAGAATCACCGCTGATGCGCGTGTGGATATGTTGCATGTGGGTTTACACTCGTGCGAAGGAGGTTTCATCCGTGAAAAGCACAGTCGCCGAAAAATTTGGCTACGTCACACTCTGTAAGAGGAACAAGTGGGATCCTCACAATCAGGATAATCCGCTGCAGTCATTGCTTGGATTCGCTGGAAATGGTATGGGGTGTAACTGTTCCCCATGCAGAACCTGCCATACCGTGGATTGTGGCACACCAAAAGTAATGTCCCATTGCTCTTGTGTTTGTGTCTAGTCGAGCTGTTACTGTGTCCAGAATCGCCTGCTCCACACTTCTAGCCCTCCTTGTACGACCTGCATCAGACCAGGTAGCGAGAAAGTATCACGATTCGCAGAGCTGCCAATGCAAGCGTTCGAGATGTTTTACGATTGGGCAACCGTCTATTTGTGCCTCTCTGTCATTTCCATTTGTAGCTCCATAGATGAAATGTATATCGGTTTTATTCCTATTTGTAAATTCCTCCATCGTCTCAGAAGTTGGAGCTACGAATAACTGCTGCAAACTGATAAAGCCGTACATTTGGTGTTACGAAAATTTGAATAAAGGTTCTTCTTCCCTAGATGAAATTTGCATTGTTTTCTCCTTCAATCAGAAAATAACAACCAGAATGAAGCTTTTAACTTTGCGGAGCGGCGGCTTCCTAACGAATAAGCACCCTGCAACGACTTTACGTTTCATTTCTAACCCGGTAAACTATGACAAGAAATGCTTTGTTTGGTATTGAAGACCCAAACCGTCCGACTCATCCGAAGACTTGAGCAACTATTTGGACGGCCGGGCTTGGGTTGGTGTTGTTGTTGTTGAAACCCAGACCGTCCGACCTACCAGAAAGGTGTAAGGTAACTGTTAGGACGGTCGGGAAGGGGCTTGGGTTGGTGTGTACTACCACCTCGTAAAGTTTATCCAATTGTTTTTTAATCACCCTATATATATATATATATATATATATATATATATATATATATATATATATATATATATATATATATAAATAAATATAAAATTGTAAATCCAATGGTAGAATGTAAGTAGTAACTCATAATACACTATCTTAAAATTTGCCTACGAAATACAATGAAATAAAGGAAATTCAACCATAAAGAGGAAATTATGAAACGTAATGCAGGTCATAAAGACAAAGATAATCAAAAAATTTCAAAGGTGAGGAATGAAAATAGGAAAACAAAAAAAATCAAGCAAAAAAGCTTGCACGTGGAAGAGCTCTAGGCTTAGAATAGTTCAATTCGAAAAAATTCTTTTTCAAGTCCATATATCCCTTCGAAATGAACACAAAAATGCTTGTTTCTGAAACACAAGATAGATTTTATCTATAAACTTGTGTTATATGGACGACAAGCATAAATATTGGAAAAAAAAAAGGAAATATAAATACCTTAAAATACACCTCTTAAAGTTCAACCATGACGAGCAATGTATGACTAGACCAATGTTGCCATACGCAGAAATGAAAAAAAGTTATCTGCTGTTGCCAAAGAGAGTAATAAAAACCGTACTGCGTAAAGGTTATAAAAAGAGGTATTCTACAGTTAAAGCTACAAAAGTAAAAGAAGAAAATATATTATAATGTAAATTCAAGAGAATGTAGAAGTATAGCTAAAATAAGATATTAAGGAGAGATTATGAGAATTTCAGGCTAATCGAAACTTATTAACTATTCTATTTGCTAAATATGCTGGATATTCTTAAAATTTACTGGTAATTTTGAGGTTATTAGTGTGCAAAGCATGAATTTTTCTGATAATCTATAAATTCTAAAAAGTTGATTAAGTATAATTTTCTAAACAATTGAATTGAGTTGCAGGAATTAAATGGTAATAATTTGTTAATATTAAATTAAAAAAAATCTTTTTTGTCATATAAATTAGTAACTATCCCATTAGTAGGTTCTATAATTAGATTTAAATATATATAGGGTGATTCAATTATATATATATCCAATGAAAGAAAAGTGAGAAGCTGTAACTCGAAAAACCTAACTTTCTAACAAGCCTACAAAATAAAAGTATAAATCAGCAAATATTCAATCATATGGATAAAAATACAAAATTCGCATCATCAAGTTAAAGAAAATCTACAAAAATGGATGTTATGGAATCGATAAAAGAAAAACAAATGAAATCCAAGCATTAATGCAATACACGTGGACAAGGGCTAGGCCTAAATAACTGAATTGTTCACTTCGCAAAACTCTTTCTCGGGTCCAAGTATTTTGTCGAAGCAAACACAAAATGTGTATGTTTTTGAAGAAATAGATAGATTATATCTATAAACTATTTCTACTTAGACAACATACATAAAGAAGAAAAAATAAAAGTAAACAAGAATACATGTAAAAAACTCTACATATGTACGAACCAGTCGAACCAGGGAACCCAGAATGAAGAGACCAGTGTTACCATTCACAAAGGAAAAAGAAATGATCTACTGTTGCCATTCGTTAGAAATAAATAACAGTAATACGAAAAGGCAAGAAAAAGTAATAATATACAAACAGAGCTACTAAAAAATGGGGCTTATAATAGAAAGGCTAATGTTTAAGTGGGAGTAAAAATAAAAGTATTATTAATACAAGTGAATGGAAATGTCAGACTAATAAAAGATACTATGAATAAATTACATGAAAATCCAGCTAATCTAAATTTTTTAACTATACCATTTACAAAATAAGAGGGATATTTATATAAATTGCTGGTAATTTTTAGATTATTTATATGTATAGCGTGAAATTTTTTATCAGATGATCTATAAATTCTAAAAAGCTCATTAAGTATAATATTTCTAAACAATAGAATCGAGTTGTAGGAATTAAATGGTAAGATTTTATTAATGTTAAAATTAAAATAGTCTTTTTTATCCTATAAATTAGTAACAATTCTATTAGAAGGTTCAATAAAAAGATTTAAATCCACAAAAAATTAATATTATTACTAATAGTAGCTTCATTAGGAATTAATTCCAAATTGTCTGGATAGAAATCTATATTTATGGCATAATTTTCAGTATATACTAAGCAAATCAGATCATCAACATATCTGTATAATGTATAATCTATTGAAGTAAAAGACAGTTCATAATGATAAAGGTATAAATTAGCTAACATGGTGCTACTGCAGTCACCCTGTGGAACTCCTGAGACTTGTAAGTATAATTGATTTCCTTGAAAAATATAATTATTGAAAATAATAAAGTGAAGAAGTTTAGGAAAATTTGGTTTGAGTTGATAGATTAGTAATATAAGCATTATATAGAGCATCATATATATTGCATCATACAGATCTGAGATCTTAATATTACTAAAAAGATCTTTAAAATCAAAAGTTTGAAATCTTATTAGTTTTCTAAGTGATGGTTATTTATTCTTTAATTCTTTACTATTATTTTGAATAAGGTAATTATTGTTAGACTGAAGTAAATTATCATTTATTAGATTTAAAGAATTAAGCAGTAATTTTCTCGCAGTAGTAGAGTAAGTATTATTATGACCACTAGTTACTGTTCTAAATTTAATAGGATTTTTATGAAATTTAGGAATAAGCACTGTATAAGGAAATTAAAAAAATTTAGATTTAATATTTAAATCACTATATCTATTGATCATTTTCAATTTGATACTATTAACGGAATGCAAATCTAGTTTAAAAAGACTATTATTTTCTAAATAATCTAACAGAAATTGTATATAATATTTTTTACAGATTATAGCATAATTATTAGAGGCTTTATTAACATAGATGATAACAAAAAATCTTTGTAAATCATTAATGGAGTGTTTAACATTATCAATATTATATATAGATCTAGACAATTTAACACTATTAATAGCATTTTTAATAGATTCTAATAAAGTAAATTTCCACATATTAAATGCCTCTAAAGACAGAGCATATTTAGAAACTAATTTATATATATATTTATCATGATCAAGATTAATTGATCTTAAAACTTTAAAAGAATTATTACAAGATGGTAACCTGAATTTAGTGCCAAATGACATAATGGTTCTTAACGAACTGTCTTTAACTAGACCTAAGTCTTCTGTAACTATATGCCCCAAATCTGGATTTAGAAATTTAGCATAATCGTTTACTTTACAAATACATTCATTATCTACAATTGACTTAGAATCATAATCTATAGAGAGAAATTGTGAAATTTCATTAAAATTAAATATAGATCTACCAATAGGCTTTTTGTATTTAAAAGTCTTTGATTAACTCAAATCTCCAATAGGCATTAAAAGTTTGAACTTGTTAAATGGATGATCAAATTTATAGAATTATAAATGGGATGCTTGCTGAATGGGATTACACAATAAGAATTAATAGACATATTATTATGATGAAATTGATTAAGTTTTATATTTAAATACATTGATCTTGTAATAAGCAAATCATAGAAAATATGATTAAAATGTTCATTAGCAAGATTTAATTTTAAGAAAATTGCATAAATTTTATTTAAATGTTTTTTCTTTGCAGCAAAATCCCAGGATTTTAATAATTTCCATTGAAAAGTGTTATTAAAATAATTATGTAAACAAATTATCTCAGGTGTGTTCTTTACCACGTTTAAATCTTTTGAATTTGACTAATTTACTATTATTTAAATGGGGTTTAAAAAAAGAAGTGATTAAAAAGAGAATATTTATTATCTACAAAATTATTTTTTACAGTATTACCATTTAGATATATTTGATTTAATCCATATGGAAAAAGAGTACAATTTGATTTAATATAGTAGTTTTCAAAATAAATCCTATCTTCTGTATTTGTTTTTATATCCAAATTATGTATAGTGATATTTTCAAAACCGTATTTAGCAAAGTGTTTATATTCTATTTTATTGGAAGTAGGAAGAAAATTATTATTGAGAATATATTTTTTGACGTGATCTCTATGAACATTAATACGTAGATGAATGGGATTACTAGTTTATCCAATATATGATAGATTGCAAATGTTACAAGATAATCGATAGATGCAATTAAAAATTTTACAGAAAGGCAGATGGCTATCTTGGATCGTAATTTGAGTTTTAGAAGCAGATGGGCAGGTTTTTCAATTTTTATTCTTACATTTATTGAAATTATAATTTTTAGTGGGGTAATTATTATATTCAAAACTATCCATAGCGCAATGTTAGTGATTTGATATCGGTCTAAACAATTTCCAACATAAATTGTAAATATCTATCAAATTATATAATAATAAGCATAAATATGTTTGCCAGTCACTAAATCATATTAGTGTAACTCATAATAGTAATATATATATATATATATATATATATATATATATATGTACTAGCCGCCTTTGTTCGCAACCCTTGCCAGCCTGTTCGCTACCCTTGAAAATTCTGACTGTGGCAAACTCGCTGGCGCGACCTACCAGAAAGGTGTCAGGTAACTGTTTGGACGGCCAGGAAGTGCCACCCAATTTAGACCGGAACCCAGTGGGGGACGCATCCACAGGGACCATACCCTCCTTCCCCTACCACCAACCTTTCGGAAGGACTTACGGTCCCACATGTTAACGTGATTATACTCCGCGTGAACACGGCTGCAGTTTTGGCAGTGGCGGGAATCGAACCCGGGCCTACCGAGTGCAATTCCCGCATGCTAACCACTGGGCTACCGCGCCCTCAACCCCGTGGAGTTAACAAAGTTTGTTTTAGTTTAATGACGTTAAAACTAATAATGAAATTTTAAGGCACCGCGACAATCTCCATAACTTTCTTTTTATTTATTTCTTTATTTCTTCAGTGTTTAAGCTTTTCATTAATATCATTTAAAATATCCTCATTCCATAGTTCCATATATTCATTTAAAATATCCATAAATTAAAATATCCATTTAAAATATCCATATTTCTATCATTTAAAATATAAATATAATAATTTCACCCGATGTATACAATACATCACCACAATTCAATCCACCATAACTCAATCATTTAAATTTTATAATGACTATATGCTAAGCTCTTAATTTTATCATTTAAAATATCACTCTAACCCGATGCAACGGCGAGACGTCCCCCCCCCCCCCCCCCCATTTCTGGGCCGGGCTGTCGGGAAAGAATGGGAACTTGGCCGAGAAATATAAAATCATGACGTCTTTAAAATTGCAATCCTGCGGGCAATTTTCATTATTTCTTGACTAGATTGGACTTGCAAGAATGCCAGATCTTTGACCTTTCTAAAAATGTAAATTATTAGTCGAAATTATGAGTAGTTTTTACGATGGGAGGATTTAAAAACGAAAATTGATTTTTTTGAACCAAAAGTGACTTTTGTTTTAAAATCTTTAATAAATATTAGAATTTGTCTCTGAGATTTGAAATTTATATATTTTTACTCGCAATTGACTGCTCTTTCCGGTAGTGTGATTTGTTTTTTTCTACAAAGTCTGGATCGTGGAGAAAAAAGGGCAAAAAGGCAAAAAACGGTCGAAATCGCATAAAACATTAAATAACAAAAAAAAATTAAAATTTTAAAAACGGTTTTCACGTGTTCACTCCCCCCCCCCCCCGAGTCTCTGATTGCCAAATTTCGTAGCTCTCCGATGAGCGGTCGCTGAACGTATAGTGTATAAGACACACACACACACACACACAGATATTGCTTTTTATTATATAGATGTATATATATATATATATATTAGAAAAATGAAATAATAAAAATAATTAATTCAAGTAATCGTGCAATATTAACATCACCATAGGAGCAAAACCACGGCCATAATGCCGATAATAGAAAAGAACAGCACCGGTCCAAATTCGAAGATTAATCAGAATTTAATTCATCTTCAGGTCTGAGTATTTAATTATAATTAATCGAAACACATGCATGTTTCAGATTGAGCAATAGTAAATTACTATAAATGCTCAAACTCAGACTACAGGCACCAAAAAATGAAAAATTGAAGATAAGAAACATCAGGAAAATTTGTATTGCCATGAGGCAGGAACGCTTCTTCTTTCACCACGTGTATATGCGATCAACCTCAACTGTATGTAAAAATACCTAGAAGCACCGGAATGAACATGACGAAATACAATCTAGGAGGCAGAACAAACGTTCACAGCGACCCTCTCAGACCCGTCCAGTGAGTCAGAGCAGGAGACAGGACAATTATCCATATAAGTAAGACAGAATATGAACATGAAGCATAGATGAAAATTCCTACTAAACAAGTGATTTATAGAAGAAATGGATAAACGAGAATGCCACTATACACCAATTATAAGGGCGCATATATATTTTAATAATTGTAATTACTTGTATTTTATCAATGTTAGGCTGGAGAAAAATTCTTTTATATTATAAAACAGGTACTAAATAGGTATTAAATACCCCTCTTTGCTGATCTATATATAATGTAAGCAATTAAAAATCGGATTTCATGGTGTTGAAGACCCAGACCACACGGCTGACCCGAAGGCTTTCAGTAGCTGTTTGTGTGGCCGGGCGGATTTCATGGTGTGAAAGCCTGGTAAACATAAGTCTGTAACTACACCCCAAAATTAAAGTAATATAAATCATATATGTAATACAGGTACTATAGGTACTATACCCCTTCCCTGCATTAACATGCATAGTGCAATAGATGAAAAGATTCAAACTGAAAAATCTTCACATTTAGCTAGGCCTGTCTGGCTCTAAAAATTCTTTTGATCATACATAAAAGAGAATTATAAATTAGTAAAAGTGAACAGTATTTCCGAAACCATGTACGTTTTCAAGGGCCATACCTGGTTCGGTAATACTGAAATTCTACGTTTCTGTGTGAATAACTGTATATTGTATTACAAAAATTATGCACATGCCCGACGTAGAAGAATGTAGAAAATGGATCAGAATTTGATAATGAACTATGAAAATAAAATAAATAAACCAGTAATATCACACGTTATAATAAAAAATTAGCAATATGATTAAAAATTTAAAAAAGAATAAGAATAAAATAACATAAAGTGAGTTACCACTGGTTCTGGAAACATGTGATGTGAAAATGTGATAATGATGACATTGCAGTGAGCCAACTCAAAAATGTTTGCAATTAAGGTTATACTCTAAGTGTGTATCTGGTTGAAACGAAACATGGTGAATAGAAATAGTTTAATTATCGAAGTTCCATAATATAATAGTTTAATTATAGAAGTTCCGTAATAAAATAATTATTTATTAAATAATCAAATAATTGATATCTCTATTCCGATTTTGAAGTTATACTTTGTTGTTGTGTAGATGCTTAGTAATCACGTTGATGTTAATCATATTTAATTTTTAACACTTTACAACAAAGTTGGAAAGTGTTTATGACTTTGTTCATTCTGTCTGTCTGTCTGTCTGTCTGTTAGCACGATAACTGCCGTAAAAATGACTTTATCAAAATGAAATTTTAGTATGTTGTTCAGATGGTCTGTGGGACATATGGGAATATAAATGAATAATATCACCCAATTAGTTTTGGATTGAAAAATGAAATGCATTGAGCGCTATGGGACCTAATTTTTCAAACATTTTTTAAGCGGATTTAAAATTCGCAAATTGCTTCGAAAATTTTAGGTAATATTCAAATTGTTCCATAAAATATATAAAAAAAAATTCAGCGAAATATATTCAGTAGTTTTTTAAATAAAAATTAAAATAATAATTACACCTCTTATATAAAGCGATCACGTGACCATGCTATGAAAAGATCACATGGCCCACTTCAAAATGATATATGGCATCCATCTTGTCTCAAAATCGTGATTTTTGAAGTTTCTTTTTAATTCATATTGAGTGTTGTATCCGTCCTAAAACCACTTTATTTTTGCTTAAATTCTGTGCGTCTACATACTGAAACAACGCAATTACATTATATTTTAGTTTAAATGATTATCCAAATTTGATTATTTCTACAACGAAGCCTATTTTTCACTTATGTAAAATGTAAACAGCAAAATATGTAGAATGAGTTGTATTAGAATTGCTGTATTTCTTTAACACAAAATTATTTAGCCCATGGTATTGATGAAGCAATTATTTTACACACCAGGTGACTTATACTTGCCAGCATAAAGGCTCTTTGATGTTTGCCAGTCATAGGGCAGTTGTATTTGCCTAAATATTGTATAAATATATTTATCTAGATCAGTCGCAAAATCTTGAATTATTTTCTTTTTCTTATATAAAAAATCTGATGTGGGCAACACATGACTTTCCTTATATAATGCAATGAATTTACTACTTTTACAGTAAAAAAAATAGGTTTTTCTTCTAGTAGATACTTATATTCTTTCCAAGATATTGAATTTTCATCAATCAGTTGTCATTTTCATTGATTTAGCGTCATTTTTATCCATTTGGCGAGATTTTCGTTAATTTGGCAGCATTTTAATTTGGCAGCATTCCGCCAAATTCGTCGCCAAAATCTCGCCAAGCATTATGAATGGAGAAATAAGTTATTCTTATAGCATATAAATGATTATTGGCGTTCAAATTCAAAAGTATTACTCAAAGTATCTTTTCTCATGAATGGAACGAGCTAGATCCACGAGAATGATGTCACCAAATTTATCGCATGATATTACATATGAAAAGTGAACATGTTTCTCAACAGTTAAAAGATTTTATTAATTTATGGGATTTGATAAATTTATTTTAAAAATGTGCATTATCTCGAGAACGGTTCATGCTAGCGATCTAAAGTTTATGTCAATCATTTTCTAAGGAAACATTACATAAGAAATGTCTATTTGCGCAACTTTATTAAAGGTTTTGATTTTTTGATGATTTTTTTCAAAATTTCACTCGAAAATTTAGGGGAGGTTCTGAACATTCGATTACGGATAAAAACAATAGGCTTCCAGTATTCACGGATTGTGATTTTTGTACCAAATTTCATTCGAACACTATTTTCCTTATACATTATGTATATAAGGAAAGTAAAAAGGAAGTCTGAATTTTGATCCATAGCTTAATAACTGTTTGAGAGTTGGATCCTTTATTAAATTGAGGTCTCCTGTTATTACATGTCCATGATGTTGGTCTGTATAGGGTTGATAACATGATTCGGAACACGTACAAGCTACTGAAGTGTGTAATTGTTACTTTCCTTATATACATAATGTATAAGGAAAGTATTGCGACGGGGTCGAAAATTCGAATTCGAGTTTTCGACGGGAGAGCACGTTTCAAGCCTCCCTGATGACGAATCAAACATTTTTGAAGTCATGTCTGTGTGAAAGTATGTGTGTGTGTGTGTGTGTGTGTCAGTGAGTCTGTGGAGATGATAACTGACGAACGAATGGACCGATTCGAACGAAATTTGGTACAAAAATCACAATCCATAAACACTGGAAGCCTATTGTTTTTATACGCAATAAAATATTCAGAACCCCCCTAAATTTTCGAGTGAAATTTTGAAAAAATCGTCAAAAAATCAAAACCTTTAATAAAGTTGCGCAAATAGGCATATCTTATGTAATTTTTCATTAGAAAACGATTGACATAAATTTCCGAATGCTAACATGAACCACTCTCGAGATATTGCACATTTTAAAAAAAAAATTATCAAAAAGTCATATAAAATAAAAAAAAATATTTCCTATTGAGAAACATGTTCACGTTTCATATGTAATACCATGCGATAAATTTGGTGACATCATTCTCGTGGATCTAGTTCGTTCCATTCACGAAAAAGTTACTTTGAGTAATACTTTTTGTTTGAACGCCAATAGTCATTTATTTGCTGTAAGAATAACTTAGTTCTTCGTCTATAACGCTTGGCGAGATTTTGGCGACACATTTGGTGGAATGTAACCAACTTGGTGACTTTTTTAAATGGTGCTAAATTAACGAAAAACTCGCCAAATGGATAAAAATGATGCTAAATCAATGACAACTTATTGGTGATGACGACATGGAAAATGACGACTCATTGACGAAAATTCAATATCTTGGAAAGAGTATAAATAACTACTATAAAAATAATTTTTTTTTTACAGTAAAAGTAGTAAATTCATTGCATTATATAAGGAAAGTCATGTGCTGCCCACATCAGATTTTTACTTTCCTTATATACATAATATATAAGGAAAGTATTGTGACGGGGTCGAAAATTCGAATTCGAGTTTTCGACAGGAGAGCACGTTTCAAGCACCCCTGATTACGAATCAAACATTTTTGAAGTGATGTCTGTGTGTGTGTGTGTGTGTGTGTGCGTCAGTGAGTCTGTGCAGACGATAACTGACGAACGAGCTCGTTCCATTCATGAAAAAAGATACTTTGAGTAATACTTTTGTATTTGATCGCCAATAGTCATTTATCTGCTGTAAGAATAACTTATTTCTTCGTCCATAACGCTTAGCGAGATTTTGGCGACGATTTTGGCGGAATGTCGCCAACTTGGCGCCTTTTTGAAATGGTACTAAATTAACGAAATTCCTGCAAAATGGATAAAAATGACGCTAAATCAATGAAAATGACGACTAATTGTCAAAAATTCAATATCTTGGAAAGAATATAAGTATTTACTATAAGAAAAATTTATTTACTTTCCTTATATACATAATGTATAAGGAAAGTATTGTGACGGGGTCGAAAATTCGAAATCGAGTTTTCGACGAGAGAGCACGTTTCAAGCATCCCTGATCACGAATCAAACATTTTTGAGGTGATGTCTGTGTGTGTGTGTGTGTGTGTGAATGTATGTGTGTGTGTCAATGAGTATGTGGAGACGATAACTGACAAACGAATGGACCGATTCGAACCGAATTTGGTACAAAAATCACAATCTATAAACACTGGAAGCCTATTGTTTTTATACGCAATCGAATGTTCAGAACCCCCCTAAATTTTCGAATGAAATGTTGAAAAAATCGTCAAAAAATCAAAACCACTAATAAAGTTACACAAATAGACATTTCTTATGTAATTTTTCATTAGAAAACGATTGACATAAATTTTAGAACGCTAACATGAACCATTCTTGAGATATTGTACATTTTCCAAAAAAATTTTCAAAAAGTCATATAAAATAAAAATAAAATTATTTCCTATTGAGAAACATGTTCACTTTTCATATGTAATACCATGCGATAAATTGGATGACTTGATTCTCGTGGATCTAGCTCGTTCCATTCATGAAAAAGGATGCTTTGAGTAATACTTTTGTATTTGAACGCCAATAGTCATTTATCTGCTGTAAGAATAACTTATTTTTTAGTGCATAACGCTTTGGGTGTGAATTTGGCGGAATGTCGCCAACTTGGCGACTTTTTGAAATGTTACCAAATTGACGAAAATCTCGCCAAATGGATAAAAATGACACTAAATCAATGAAAATGACGACTAATTGTCGAAAATTCAATATCTTGAAAAGAATATTAGTATCTACTATAAGAAAAACGTATTTTTTTACTGTAAAAGTAGTAAATTCATTACATTATATAAGGAAAGTCATGTGTTGCCCACATCAGATTTTTTTTATAATAGACTGAAGTTATATTCTTTACGTCTTA
Organism: Amaurobius ferox; assembly: GCA_951213105.1. Classification (NCBI taxonomy): domain Eukaryota; kingdom Metazoa; phylum Arthropoda; class Arachnida; order Araneae; family Amaurobiidae; genus Amaurobius; species Amaurobius ferox. Next base: position 33,715,574 of record OX578135.1, on the reverse strand, counting down.
ATGTTACAAGATATTTAAAAGCTTTTATGATGTTAACATTTTTAATTTGTAATAATGATTTAAATCTTTCAAAAATTTGTCTAAATTTTAAATAATTAAAAATGGTATTTGTGTTATTAATAATACAATATGATTGGTTGGTTTTTTTTCTTTTGGGTGTGCAATTTTGAGGTTAATACATAGTTGTCTGACTCTTGTTAATAAAAGGTCAAAAATCAGGTGTCCGATTGTTTTTTATTATTTAGTCCTATGAAAGATAAAGTTTAATTAAATGTTACTTTTTGATGGAAAATACCCAGTTTCTTATTTTTTGCCAGTCATAGTTTCAAATTGTGAATTGATATTATTTAGTTGAAACTTAAAGTCTAAGTTTAGCAAGTGTTTAGTTTTGTGTACTTCCCTCTGAGTCTGAGTGCGTGTGGTTATGCGAGTATGAGGATGCATTATTGGATATTCAGTTTGCTGTTGGTCTGAGGTATTAAACAAATCAGTTTTAACAATATTGTGACTATTTATAATTTGGTTTAGTCCAAAAGGAAAAGCAGTATTATGCTTTAAAACGAGTTTGTTTTCAAAGTAAATTCTTTCAGAAGGAGTAGGAATTATAATTCAATATATAAATAAGCATAGAATCAAAACCATGTTTGTAATAATGTTCATATTCAAATTGATTTTCTGAAGTGTGATTAACATCAAGATACTCTATGCTATTGCGATGTACATTTAATATAAGATGCAATGTAGTACTTGTCTGTCTGTCCCACATATGCCATCTGGCAGATTGAACATTGAAGCTTGTAAATACAACTAAATTTTGTTTTAGAAAGTAAGTGATTCCTTACCTTTGGTTATTTGAGCAGAATCTGCATTTGGACAGGTTTTACAAGTTTTATTTTTGCAGGTTTGAAATTCAAATTCTCTATTGCTTATGGTAGCTAACAAATTGTCTTTATACTGGGACAGACAATAGGATTTCGATCTTTGGAATGCTCATTTCATTGCCAAGTACCCAGCATAAGGCTGTTCATTACTTTTCCTGCAATATATGGTAACGTATAAGGAAAGTATTGGAATCATGCCGAAAATCGCAACTCGAGTTTTCGACGGATCTACACGTTTTGAGACCTCTAAAATACGAAAATCTATTTTTAGCTTGACGTTTGTACATGTGTCTGTCTGTCTGTGAGTCTGTGTGTGCAGTGTATGTATCCTGTTGATTACTTTTTGGTACGATATGGGACAAAATAACCTGTCTTTTTTTACGAAATGACCCGCAAAAATTGTCTGTATCCACTCTAACTCAAAATCTAATGGATCGAATTTCATAAAATTTGGTAGGTAAGTCACCTGAGTGTGACCCTGGTGCTGATTAGTTTTTGGTACGATTCGGGAAAAAAGAACTTGCCTTTTTTGTGAAATGGTCTACAAAAATTTCTTGTATCCACTCTAGATAGATAACTAATTGACCAAATTTCACAAAATTTGGTAGATAAGTCACCTGTGGGATATCCTGGTGCTGATTAGATTTTGGTACGATTCGGTAAATGACCCTCAAAAAGACCCTCAAAAAGCGCCAAAATCTAAAATAAAAGACAACATATGTTCAAATGTATCAATTAAATACTTGTTTTATGCTTAATTTTAGACGACAAAAATAATAAAATCTACCCCATTACTCTAAAATGAAACATTTACGAGATATTATTTAAATGTTTAATTTTGAGGACGATATTCACTGTAGTTAAGAAACTATTTAATGAAATTTCTTAAAACTTTGTAGTTAAGTCCCCTGATGGTTATCTTGATACTGATTAGATTTTGATATGATTCAGAAAAGTATAATTTACTCTGTTTTGCGAAATGGCCCGCAATGTTAGTGGAAATCTGAAATAAATGACTAAAATGAATATATATGTAGATGCTGAAATATAGTGATTAAGTACTTGCTGTTCAGGTAAATTTTGAGTACTAAGCGAATAAGACTAACCCTGCCATGACTGCAGGATGAACCGTTCTCGAGATATTGTTTTATTTATCTTTTGAGGACCCAAAAAATGTAAAGTGGACTATGTTGCCAAATGTTACGAAGATTCAATAAAAATGCAAATTGGATATAACATCAGAAAAGTATCCATGTTATTTTCAGCAATTAAACTCAACAGCGCACAATGAAATAACAAGAAAGATCAATCTTGCATAAAGCATTGATTATGAAACACTTTCCAACTTCAATGCAATTTTATATAAACATCTCTAAAATGCGAAACATTCCTCGGTAATATTTTTAAAATTATCACAATAATACATTAATTTATTATATTTGAAAACTTAAAACTTCATCCGAAAAATTAACTTCATTCAAATGACGACATTGAAATATTAATTGCCTAGTTTAAACATCTCTAAAATGCGATACATTCATCGGTAATATTTTTAAAATTATCATAATACTACAATAATTTATTATATTTGAAAATTTCATCGAAAGCAAATGAACTTTATTCAAATGACGTCATCGAAATATAAATCGCCTGGCTCTCTCTATAAAAGCAGCATTTCATTTATAAACTTTTTTCCATTCATCACAATACTATCATAATTTATTCTATTTAAAAAGTTAAAACCATGGAGGTACAAGTAATTTTACTCTATGCTTAAAACTTCATCGAAAAAATCGTCTGGGTCTCTATGTAAAATCAATGAATGTTTCATTCATATCAGCTATATTGTAGACTCCATGAGCTAAATAATTTTGCGTTAAAGAAAAGCAGCAATTCTTATACAACTCATTCTACATCTTTTGGTGTTTACATTATCCATAAGGGAAAATAAGGCTTCGTTGTAGAAATAATCAAAGTTTGATGATCATTTAAACTCAAATATATTGTAATTGAGTTGTTTCAGTATGTAGATGCACAGAATTTATGCAAAAATAAAGTGGTTTTAGGATAGATACAACACTAAGTATGAATTAAAAAGAACGTTAAAAATCACGATTTTGACACAAGATGGATGTCATATTTTATTTTGAAACGGGTCACGTGATCTCTTCATATAATGGTCGTAATTTTTATTTAAAAAACTACTGAATATTGTTATGTGGGTTTTACCCACACGTCCTGTTAGAACGCATAAATTAGTATAGTTTCTCATCTCCGACATTGGCCGTGTCGAATAAAAATACATAGAATTAAATTAGTGGCAAATGAGGACAACGGACATGATATAAAACAATAACAATGTATTTATTGATAGAAATGAAATTAAAAAAATAATAATAAAAACATATTTGATTGGTTCAATTAACATTCTTAACAAATTACAATGACTCTCCATTGACATTTTCAAAAAATGAATATTTAAAGAATGTATGTAATTAAAATCTCCATTTATGTTTGCAATTAAATTCGTCCCTACTATTTACTCAAGTGTGGATTTAACAAGATGTCGAGAGAGTGAAACATTAATTAAAATTGTGTCAACAGACTAAGTATGCGATACATGCATTTCATACCTTCGAATATCGTTGGATGCGCCACTGGATACGGGGCACTTCGGTGGAGGAATCGCCGGACATCGCTGCAGACGTAATTTTTGAGAGACTCTTCTCTCTCAAGCACACAAACCAATTCTCCGACCTTTCTCTCTGAAGTCTCAAACTCAAAATTTTGTTCCCTCTGAAAAATCTACCACTCTCTCGATCATCGGAAAAATGTCTCCTCCTACACAATTCAGCCCCAGGTTTTTTACTGGTCCCCCCAATCAAAGCCCCTGGTATCTTCATTGGATATATCCCAAAAATGTCCAGCTATTGGGTGTTGTGCTGACAGGAGGATGGCGATCACCCCAGAATTAATATCTGGCAGGTGGACCGCGGGTTCTCACGACCTTGTGTGCACGTGCAGCCGAACCGGACAAGGGTCAGCTCTCCCCAAGAGCGCCCCGCTGTGCGCCCCTTTGTAACTGGGTGGTCGTTGTCCATATTTCCCAGAAACATGGCTTGCTCATCCTTTTGCAGGTGTTCTCTTAGGGAAGTGTATATGAATTAAAAGAGAAGTACAGGGACCATCTTTGTAGGTTACGCTCCTCCATAATTTGCAATGTCCCAAATTTGCCTTGGGACATTCACCCCCATCCCTGTAGTAGAACCGTGGCATAGTCCAGTATTCACCTAAAAAAAACCTGTAAACGCATTTACACACACACATATATATATATACAACAAAACAGTAACATAAATTCGATCACTGTCATCAAATTCTTGGAAAGATAAAGTATAAGATATTTTTCTGTCTGACATGTTTGAGTTCTATAGAGATTCGAAGTCCAATAAATTGGCTGCCCAAAAGTTGAAAGAATGTTCATGGTAACAATGATAAGCGCAAAGTTCAAAAGTTTGTAAAGAGTGTGAAAAAGTTATTTTACAAAGAATTGTAGCAGAGGGTCTGCGTCTCTATATCACGCCACTGTTTCCTAGTTCAGTGTCCTGGAAAGTGCAAAGAAAATCGAGAACTTGGAGATCTGCAGATGGAGCACATCACTGTGTAGTTTCGCTGTGAAATAAACATAGGTAAAATGAAAGTTTACGTATAAAGCACGTCACTGCATCGTCTATCTCACTGTCATGGAGGTGTGAAAACTGTAGACTTTGAAAATTTTATGTGAAAAGCACGACACTGCATCGTCTATCTCACTGTCATGGAGGTGTGAAAACTGTAGACTTTGAAAATTTTATGTGAAAGGCACGACACTGCATAATCGTATCACTGTGATGGAAGTGCAAAGAAAATTGTAAGTCTGGAACTCTGTATGTGGATGACGTTACTGCATCACTTCTCGCTGTGGAGTAAACATGTAGGGAAAATGAAAGTTTTCTTGTGAGAACAACACATCACTGTCTGCATCATATCACTGAATTTTCATGTATGGACGAATCTTAGTTGAGGCACACACTTTATCGATACACCAATGCATACATATACATACAGTCTGATGACACAAATTCTATCTCTGGAATTTACAATATCCATTAAACATTAAGTCCCTGGCTTTTTTTTTTTTTTTTTTTACAAAAACTAATTCCCTACTTAATTCGCCATTATTCAATTTTCAAAATACAGTACTTTCTCCTATCGTTATTATCATTTATCTATTTTTTTTTATTTCTCTTTCTCACATTCCTTTCAACATTTAAGTTGCCTACGAAATTTTCTCACTGATTAAACATCCCACCATTTACTAATATTTACAAATACCTTATACTATCACATTGAAAATACAAAGAAAAACAAACAAATAAATTTTTGTCAATATTATCACGAATTGTCATGCCATATTACATTTCCTAATAAATTCATAATTTGTACAAACACAATAAACACATTTTTTTTTTCAAATTATCAATTAACTCTCCTTTATATATCCCTTATATACATAATCCCAAATTCTGTATTCCGAATCTCGCCTTAGCGTTTAGAATTTTCATCTAATAAACCATTTCCTAAAACTTTTCCTACTTCTCTTACATTCATTCTTATCATAAATTCCTTGCAAATTTTCCTTTCAATAAACCATTTACAAATAAAATTCATAATTCTCTTATCCTTTTTTTTTTTATTATTATTATAAACTCCTTGTAAATTTTTCCCTTTAATAAACCAATTCGTGTCCGCAGTTCTCTCTGAATATTTATCTGCCATAAATCCGTAATTATCTTACATTTTAAAACTCCCTTATATTTCTTTGACGGTCTACATTCGTAATTCCTTTACAGGAAGCATTCCGTAAGCAGTAAGTATTTACTTTAATTTCTTTCTTGTAATCCGTCAGCTTTCTTTTTCTTTTCTTTTTTACTCATATAAACCCGTGAGTACCTATGCACAGAATAAACTTTTCCCGTCAACGTCAGTAAACAAGCCCTTTTCATGAAACCAGTTTTCCCAGGGTTGGCAAGGTTAGATCACAGACTACTTCTGTGAGTCTACTAGGATTCTGTGGGCTAGATATTCGGAAAAATCCCGATTTTCAAACGATCCCGTGCTCTTACAGTTGTGGACCCGCAGAAAAAGCGACCTCGTGGGAAAGATAAAGATGTGTTTTTACCTGGGTGTATGTGAAGGTGTATTATTTTCTTTTTATAATGTGCAAAGGGAATTTTAAGTGTGATATGCAGTGTTCTTTTTGGATATATCAAGGTGTACTGTATGCCGATGAAAGGGGTAAGTGTTTTTATTTATCCATTATCTTTTAAAACTTAAAAAAGAAAAATTACTTTATCGCGCATGGCTAAATGTTGACGTGGAACCTCACCACGGTTTGCTATTGTGCAATATAAGTACTTCTAGGATGGTAGATCATTCCCCTAGTTTCACTCAAAAATGTATAGATATTCCTTAAAGTTTTAATTTTTAACTTTAACAAAATTTATTATATTACTGTGTTAGTATTTTTAAATTTTTACCTGTGTCTCATTGTCATCAATTCCTATTCATTGCTATCCCTTATTGATTTTAATGTAATTTTCCTTTATTCTTATATTTAAATTCTTGTTATTATCATAAAAGTAATTTTCGCCATATCCATTCCTACATATTTTATTTATTTGTTCCGTTTTTCTTCTAAATCACTCGCTTATAATATTTAAAATGTCGCAAAGTGTTTTCCGTTACAGTCTTACTTAAATTCATTTTTTTTTTGCAATAATTATTTAGGATTCTGTCTGTTTATAATGCACTAGTTATTTAAAATTACTAAAATCCCCTTTAATTGCACTCCAATATTATTTGAAAATTTCATGTTAATTTAGACTTTCCAATAATTAATGTAACATTTACTTAAAATTCCCTAATTAATAATTCAATGTTTATTTAAAATTTCCTAATTAATGTAATATTTATTTGAAATTCCCTAATTAATAATTCAATGTTTATTTAAAATTTTCTAATAAATGTAATATTTATTTAAAATTTCTTTTATTTTTAATTCAATGTTTATTTAAAATTTCCGAATTAATGTAATATTTATTTGAAATTCCCTAATTAATAATTCAATGTTTATTTAAAATTTTCTAATTAATGTAATATTTATTTAAAATTTCTTTTATTTTTAATTCAATGTTTATTTAAAATTTCCGAATTAATGTAATATTTATTTAAAATTTCCTAATTTATGCAATATTTATTTAAACATTCTTCTAATTAATGTAATATTTATTTAAAATTTCTTTTATTTATAATTCAATATTTATTTAAAGTTTATTTTATTTATAATTCAATATTTATTTAAAGTTTGCGGCCCGTTTTACGCGCATTTCGTGCAATTTTTGATGTATATTTTCTCTCGCCCCCTTTTTTTTCTTTCGTTTTTATATATCTATTTGTATATAAATTTTGTTGTAGTCGTGTTTCCAAGATTAAACCATATTTCTCTTCAAATTCTTACCTAACCTTATTTTTCTTTATTTACGATTTCAATACCGAGTTTAAACTATAAAAAATTTGTATACCTATTCCTACATTTATTTTAAACTTTTATTCTCTTTTACCCAAGGATAAATCATCCTCCCGCATTTGTTTTTTATTTGTATTCGAAACCAGTTCTCCCCTGTGTAAATCGTGCGCCCTGTGCAAACTGAGCTTGACAATCATCCCCTTTGTGAGATCCCATTTCCCCCTGTTTCTATCTGAAATTTGACCTTGAGTGGAACCCATCTCCACACTGACCGCGAGTTGCCACGGAGAATTCTGCCTCCCTGAAATTGTCGCCACCGGAGTGTTTTGCGTGATTGGCAATCTGCTCTCAACCAGTTCCATCCCGTTGCACGCGTTCCTGACTGTTTAAGAGGGAAGGGAAAGAAGTCCTTTCGCTAGAGTTTTTGTTTTGACATTTTGCACTGTGCCGTTCTAGGAGGGGGGGGGGGGGGTTCGCTTGTGCTGTGTTGTGCTAACATTTCGTGAATGTCGCGTGTTTTCTTTCCTATCTGTCGCAAGCACGTTAAATAAGAGAAGCGAGAAGAGATTGTTTTTTATTACAATTTTGACCTCAAATCCATTTTTCAAATTTATAATTTATTCCTTGCCAGATCAATTTCCAAAGAATTCATTTTGATTTATTTATTATTATTTTACCTCTTTCTCATCTTAAAAATTTTCAAATACCAATCATCGGACGATATTAAGCTCCTAAAAATTTTTGGTTTCGTGAAAAAATCTGATCCGAGTTTTCTTTCGTTTCTCTCTTGAATATCTTCAATTTCACTTGTGTTACAAACTTGTATTTTATTTGCTACCTGTACATTTTGCCCAACATACCCTTTGTATTCTCATCTCTTTCTGAAGGTTTTTGAAAACAATTCACTTCACTATCATTTTGGTTTTTCTCTCTACTTGTATTACAATTTTCATTCTGTGTATTTTTACTGGTATCATTTGAATTTTGCAAATTTTGAAAGTTAGTATTTTCATTATCATTGTCCATAACAGCCATTATTTTACTCTCATTTGAAGTTTCTGTATTTTGTATCTTGTGATTCTCATTCGTAATTTGAATTTCCTGAAGCTTGCATTTTGCGTTTTCTTTTCTACTTTTTTGACAAACCTTTCCATTCTCATTTTGGTCCTCTTGGAAAATAACATTTTGATTTCTATTAACTTTCATTATTTTGCTTTCATCTGATTCCCTGATACTTTCATTACTGTGACTTTTATCTGTATTTTGAATATTTTCAAAATCCACCCTTTCTTCAACTAAAACGTCCGTTATTTTGTTTTCATTTGGCATTTGAATATTTTCATTGTCATAATTTGTACTTATGTTTTGTGTACTTTTGAAATCCACCTTCTCGCAAATCAAAACATCCGTTGTTTTATTTTCATTTGGAATTTGGATATCTTCATTGTCATAATTTGTATTTGTATTCTGTGTGTCTTTGAAATCAGCGCTCTCATCCACCAAAACGTCCGTTATTTTGTTTTCGCGTAATTTCTGAGTTTCTAATTTAATTGTTTTGAAAATATCAATAGGCCAAACCGAAAAAGATGTGTCAGAGTCTAAGCGAATTTTTGTTTCCGTGTTTTGAAATTTATTTTCTACTGTGGGTAATCCTGTGTTTAATTCATCTCCAACTGACGCGATAAGTTCAACTTTGTCCTTAATGCCCTCTCTTTCTCTACTATTTTGGGTTCTGTTATTACCAATATTTTCTTTATCAATTTGAATTTCATATTTTTCAACATTCTGTCTCTCGTTCTCAATATTTATTTGTGTAACATTCCTTAAATTTTTATCTTCACTGGAATTGTTCCTATCTATGTACTGAACCTCTTCTAAATTTTTTTCTGTGCAATTTCTATCACTAACAGGGATTTTATTTTTATTCACAGGAGACTGGACCCCATTTCTACGCCTTTGTTGACGATCATTCTCAATCTCCCCTTCTAGTTTAAATTTCTGTTAAAATTTGTATTTCGTCTAAAATCAGTTCTGTTAAAATTTGTTTTCTGTCTAAAATCATTCCTGTCATTGGCGTATCTGTCCGAGCTATCCATATATTTAAATTTACCTTGGTTTTGTCTCTGAAAATCATTTTTGTTACGCGGGACCTCAAAATTCCGTTCGCCATTCCTATGTGTATATTTCTGGCTACCCATTCTTCCTTCATTAACATATTCGTTTCCATAAGTTCGCTTTTCCTCCCTATAGTCTTGAGTACGTGAGGGGTAAAATCGATCTGGGGGACCGTTGTATGCAGTATTTGGAATTCTCTCCGCATAATTCTGGTAATGGGTGGGGGAAAACTTTCTCCGTGCATAATGTTCTGTTGGTTTCCGCATAGTCTGTAATGATATGTGCGCTTGATTATTTCTCTCTCTAATATAATGCCAGCAATCCTGCATACAATGTCCAAATTTACCACAAAAATCGCATGAATATGTGTTCGTTATCTGATAATCATTTTTGTTTTCTCTAATTTTAAGGTGATTTATTTCTTGTGTTATTTTATCAAGTAAGTTAGAATTAAACTCTTGTTGTTCTTTTTTGAACATTTGAATATCACTGTATTGAGATATGTTATTTAATTCAACTGTTGTTGTAAGGTTGGCCGCTTCTAAATTTTGGGCAATTTTTACAGCATCCTTAAAGCTTTTTGGGTCATTTTTCATAATTTCTTTTCGATATTCGGGCTCAACTGCCTCCAAAAATTTACTTAGGCTGAGTTTGTCCATAATTGCGTGTGTGTGTTCATTAAGTTGTGTTTCACCCACGTAGTTTAAAGTTAATGTTGTAATTCTCTGTGCTAATTCTTTAATATTTTCTCCCTTAGTTTGTTTAGCAGTTGAAAAAAGAATTTGATTTGTAGTGACATTAGGTTCGGATGTGAAAAAATCTAGGAATTTTTGCTTGAAAATGTCGAAAGATGATTCGCTACGCAGATCCTTTGAGCTGATGTAAAATTTTCTTGCGTTTCCGCGCAGACGGGATTTAACAATTGCTAGCTTCTCTAAATCGTTCCAATTTGTTAGTCCACTTAAAGATTCCATCTGTTCGAAAAATATGGAGGTCTCATTTTCGTCGCTTCCGCTCAGTTCTCCTAACAAGGAAATAATCCCCGGAATCCTACTTGTAGGCGTTACTGCCATATCACCCCTTTCTGTCATTTTTAAAATTGTTAAGTTTTCCCTTAATTTTCTAATCCAAAATTTCTATCCCTACGAACAATGCGCGTTTACATAAATACAACACTTTTCATGCAACATAAAATGCAATTATTGATACTCAAAAATCTTACACATAAAATCATACTCCTACGCAATTCTTATCTCCTAAAAATTTAGCTCCCAAAAGAATATTACCATCCATTATTAATTTTCTCCAATTTTTCTCCCCTAACTCAATATATTTAAATCCTATAATTCTTTTTCTTAAATATACACAACATTTATTAAATACACATTTCATATACATATGGCATAACACTTGTGACAACATCTATTTTCTTAAATGTCCTCATTTCCTTACGTTAAGTTTACTTTTAAAGTTTAAGTTTTTTATTTTAAATTTATTTCAAGATAATTTTATTTTATTTCAAGCTAATTTTATTTTAAGTTAATTTTATTTTATTTTAAGTTCATTTTATTTTATTTTAAGTTAATTTTATTTTAAATTTTCCTATCGCGCACATTAATTTTAATTTATTCACAAAAAAAAAAAAAAAATTTTTTTCAGTTATTTTAACAATTATTTTTATTTCGAATCCTGGTCATCGGAACCATTTTTGTTATGTGGGTTTTAACCACACGTCCTGTTAGAACGCATAAATTAGTATAGTTTCTCATCTCCGACATTGGCCGTGTCGAATAAAAATACATAGAATTAAATTAGTGGCAAATGAGGACAACGGACATGATATAAAACAATAACAATGTATTTATTGATAGAAATGAAATTAAAAAAATAATAATAAAAACATATTTGATTGGTTCAATTAACATTCTTAACAAATTACAATGACTCTCCATTGACATTTTCAAAAAATGAATATTTAAAGAATGTATGTAATTAAAATCTCCATTTATGTTTGCAATTAAATTCGTCCCTACTATTTACTCAAGTGTGGATTTAACAAGATGTCGAGAGAGTGAAACATTAATTAAAATTGTGTCAACAGACTAAGTATGCGATACATGCATTTCATACCTTCGAATATCGTTGGATGCGCCACTGGATACGGGGCACTTCGGTGGAGGAATCGCCGGACATCGCTGCAGACGTAATTTTTGAGAGACTCTTCTCTCTCAAGCACACAAACCAATTCTCCGACCTTTCTCTCTGAAGTCTCAAACTCAAAATTTTGTTCCCTCTGAAAAATCTACCACTCTCTCGATCATCGGAAAAATGTCTCCTCCTACACAATTCAGCCCCAGGTTTTTTACTGGTCCCCCCAATCAAAGCCCCTGGTATCTTCATTGGATATATCCCAAAAATGTCCAGCTATTGGGTGTTGTGCTGACAGGAGGATGGCGATCACCCCAGAATTAATATCTGGCAGGTGGACCGCGGGTTCTCACGACCTTGTGTGCACGTGCAGCCGAACCGGACAAGGGTCAGCTCTCCCCAAGAGCGCCCCGCTGTGCGCCCCTTTGTAACTGGGTGGTCGTTGTCCATATTTCCCAGAAACATGGCTTGCTCATCCTTTTGCAGGTGTTCTCTTAGGGAAGTGTATATGAATTAAAAGAGAAGTACAGGGACCATCTTTGTAGGTTACGCTCCTCCATAATTTGCAATGTCCCAAATTTGCCTTGGGACAAATATATTTTGCTGAAATTTTTTTTATATATTTTACGGGATAATTTGAATTTTTCTTAAAACTTTCGAAGCAATTTGTGAATTTTAAATTCGCTTAAAAAATGTTTGAAAAATTAAGTCCCATAGGGTTCACTGCAATTCATTTTTTCAACCCGGGTTCAATCTAAAACCAATTGGGTGATATTATTCATTTATATTCCCATAGGTCCCACAGCCCGTCTGAACAACATAAATACTAAAATTACAAAATTTGACATAATAATACATAATACAAAAATTTGATTTTGATGAAGTCATTTTTAGAGCAGTTATTGTGTTAAAGGACAGACAGACAGACAGGCAGAATGCACAAAGTCATAAACACTTTTCAATTATGTTGTTAAACACTTTTCAATTATGTTGTAAAGTGTTAAAAAGTCATAAACACTTTTCAACTATGTTGTAAAGTGTTAAAAAATGAAAAAATGAATTTTAAACTGCAGGGAAAGTCATGTGCTGCTCACATCAGATATTTTCTTTTCACACATGCCAGCCGCTAAATAATTTTCATGTTGTAATGTCATAGAGATAATAAGGTTAAGCAATAATGCTTAAGATAGATGTAAATTGAATTAAACATTTGAAAGTATACTAATAAGTATAGTTAGAATGAAAAGTGAGTTTTGATTATGTCTTATTTAAATGAAACAATTGTTTACAAAAAAATATTCATATGAAGCTGGCTGAATAGTAAAACTTTGATTTGCTCTACCAGATAGAGAGTTAGTCAAACAATAAAATCATTATCATCAGAAAAATTAATTTCAAACCTGCTATGCAAAATTTCTAGAAAAAATCAAACCTGTACTTCAAAATAGTTTTTATACTGTAATCCAACTAAAGAAATAAATAGATTCTATACTGTAATCCAACTAAAGAATTAAATTCAGTAAGTAGCACCAGATGGCAGAACTTCACTAAATTGTAGAAAAGTCTTGGTAATAATCAATAATTGATTAGCCCAAGTATTAATTAAGCAAGCAGGTGTATAAAACTTATTTGTAACAAGAAAGATCAATCATGTTTAAAGCATTGATTATGAAACATTTTCCAACTTCAATGCAATTTCATTTAAACATCTCTAAAATGTAATACATTCCTAAGTAATATTTTAAAACTTATTACATTTTTACGGCAGTTATCGTGCTAACGGACAGACAGACAGAATGAACAAAGTCATAAACACTTTTCAACTTTGTTGTAAAGGGTTAAAAAAAAACCACATACCATATATTATTACTTGCGTGTTTTGCTGCTAAGTTTGTAACAGTGTGAAATAAGTAGGTTAATATATTGTAAGACATGATATAAATGCATACAAAATGGCTGATAGTAATGATATAAATTCATACAAAATGACTGATAGTAATAAAATATTCCTTTTTAAAATTCGCGTTTAAGCTGCTGATTATTTATAAGGTACTATTTATTTTAATAATTTTAAATACTTGCATTCTACAGTGACTTAACTTTAATTGAAATTGAAATATATATATGTATATATATAATTGGAGAATTTTAATTTACTTGTATTATATATACCAGAGATTGATCATTTATTGAAAATGGTCTTTATAGCAAAATGAATATAAGATGGTCTGAGTTGAATATTTGATATCAAAAATGTCTATACGACAAGCTTGTGACAAGCAAATACGACAAGCAAAATGATAAATAGAACATTATAAATAAAACAGGTATTCAATTGGTATAAAATACCCCCTTTTCCCTGTTCCATATATAAGTTAAGGAATTGGCAAAAGAATTATATGTTTTAAAGTTTGGTGAATATAATCAGTTAACTACACCCTTGGACTAAATTTTTAGTGTTATAAATCATATATGTAATACAGGCACTTTGGTACTAATCCCCTTGTTCCCTGCATAAACATACATGGTGTAAATGCATGAATAGTGTATAAGACGAAAAGTTGCAAAACAGAAAAATTGTTTGCATGTGGAGCTAGGCCTTTCTGGCTCATAAAAATTTTTTTGAAAATGAATAAATTGAGAAAAAGTGAAAAGCATATCCGAAACCATATACATTATCAAGGGCCATACCTGGTTCGTTTATGCTGATTCTACGTTTCTGTGTGCATTACTGTAATTGTACTACAGAAATAATGCACATAGTATATATATATATATTTATATATATATAAAGAAGAAAAGTATGTATGTATGTATGATCCAACATCACGGGAGAACGGATGAACCGAATTTGATGAAATTTGATGGGTAGTCTTGAAATAGCCTCATTTAAAATTTAGTCTATGTTACAGCTGCACCAAATGTAATGAAATTTTCGGGGTTGCTTTGAAATATCCATCCATAAATTTAGTCCAAGTATCGAGTTTCTAAGATCAGGGGTTGTCGAGATATTAATGATAAACAAAACTTTTTCTAGGAGTTCTACTCTCTATCTCCATGATTCCCAACGGAAAAGGTTGGATATCGTTGGTTTAAAACGTGAAAGTCAATTAAATCTCTGAGTTGTGTGAGAGTTATAAGTCTGTTTTGAAAATTGCAGGTTTGAAATATGAATTTAAATGGAAAATATATCACCATGGTTTATTTTTCACAGGCTTATTCAGCCAACAACGAAAAATATTAAGAAATCAAAATGGTTATTTTATTAACAGCAATTTGTGAGGATTAATGGTTATTTAATTATCAGCATTTTATATCATGACAAGTCATTTGACTCTGCAGTGGACACCGATGATGCCGTTAATTACCCGCTGGAATTTCTGAACTGCCTTAAATCACCTGGAATGCCTTCTCATATCTTGAAGTTAAAAGATCGCCAATAATGCTTCTGCTGAATCTGGGCCCACCAAAACTACGCAATGGAACACGGCTCTGTGTCAAAAATATTTTACCAAATGTCATAGAAGCCACGGTATTAACGGGAAAGGCAAAAGGAGAGGACGTATTCATACCTCACATACCGTTGATACCAATCGACCTACTATTTAGCTTCAAACGAGTCCAGTTCCCAGTTAGACTGGCATTTGCCATGACCATCAACAAAGCTCAAGGACAAACCCTTAAGTTTGCTGGCGTGAATTTAGAAAGTTCTTGCTTCTCTCATGGCCAATTGTATGTGGCATGTTCAAGAGTAGGAACTTCACGAAATTTATATGTTTTAGCTCCGGAAGGAAAATCAAAAACTGTGGTTTACAAGCAAGCATTGCGGTAAAACCTAACAAATTAGGATAATGTCATTTAATTTGTTAACATTTGCATTGTTGCCTAGCGTTTAAGAGTCATTCCAGTTTTCTTTTCAAACTGTACATATTTCAAACTGTACATATTTCAAACTGTACATATTGACTGTACATCAATTGTGGACACCTAATAATCACATTCCGAGACGCTGTCTGGGGGGCCTAACTGTGAAGGGCGTGCCGGAAGCACCTATGACTTACATAATGCAATGATTTTTCTTTCTTGCATAATGCAATGAATTTACTTCTTTCACAGTGAAAAAACAATGTATAAGATTCACGGCCCTATTTATTCCGGTGTAATTTTTTTATCAGAGTTTTGCATCGTAAATCCCTAACAACACCGGTTAATCGCTGCTAGTATATATATATATATATATATATATATATATATATATATATATATAAATATAAAGAATGAATGCCATTACTGTTAGCCAGAAGATGCTCTACCCATTGAGCTACTTAGACGATTATCTGATGATAAGCGATGCATCTTAAGTAGTCACTTGACGTTCATTAAAATTTATTTATCATTTCCTTACATATTTTATTATAAATTATCAAACTCCAAGCATGAAAATAATAAGAGTTAAGGCTGAAACAACATATCGTGACATAAATCGAAAAAACGTTCTTCAAAATCGTAAAGTGTCCTCTACCAAATAAGGCACGGAGACTTATCAGTTTCTCATGTCCTATTGAAGTTCAATAGAGATTTTTCCTATCTCATGCAGAAAGTGTGCCTATATCGGATTTCAATACTTTCCAACTCTGAAATGTTGCGGAACAAATTGATAATCCAGAAATGGTGGCTCACTATTTACATATTCCAATATTTTGTGAAAGTTTTATTCTGCTCTTTGATTTTTCCTTTCCTTATATACAATAATGTATAAGGAAAGTATTTTAAGGGGGTCGAAAATTCGAATTCGAGTTTTCGACGGGAGAGCACGTTTCAAGCATCCCTGATTACGAATCGAACATTTTTGAAGTGATGTTTGTGTGTGTGTAGGTGTGTGTGTCAGTGAGTCTGTGGAGACGATATGACATTAACGAATGAAGCGATTCGAATGAAATTTGGTTCAAGAATCACAATCCGTGAATACTGGAAGCCTATTGTTTTCAAACGTAATCGAATGTTCAGAACCCCCCCCCCCCCCCCTAAATTTTAGAGTGAAATTTTGAAAAAATCATCAAAAAATCAAAACCTTTAATAAAGTTACGCAAATAGACATTTCTTATGTAATTTTCCCTTTTCCCTGTTACAGCTACTTTGTTGTTTTAAAACACAATCGAATGTTCAGAACCCCCTAAATTTTCGAGTGAAATTTTGAAAAAATCATCAAAAATCAAAACCTTTAATAAAGTTAATAGATAGATATTTCTTATGTAATTTTTCCTTAGAAAACGATTGACATAAACTTTAGAACGCTGGCATGAACCATTCTCGAGATATTGCACATTTTTCAAATAAATGTATCAAAAACTCCCATAAATTAAAAAAAATATTAACTGTTGAGAAACATGTTCACTTTTCATATGTAATAAATGCGATAAATTTGATGTCATGCGATAAATTTGATGACATCTTTCCAGTGGATCTAACTCGTCCCATTCACGAGAAAATATACTTTGAGTAATATTCTTGCATTTGAACGACTATAATCATTTATCTGCTGTAAGAATAACTTATTTCTCAGTCCATAACACTTGGCGAGATTTTGGCGATGAATTTGGTGGAATGTCCCCAACTTGGCAACTTTTTTAAATGTTGCCAAATTAACAAAAATCTCGCCAAATGGATAAAAATGACGCTAAATCAATGAAAATGACGACTAATTGAAGAAAATTCAATATATTGGAATGAATATAAGTATCTACTATAAGAATAACATTTTTTTAAACTGTAAAAGTAGTAAATTCATTGCATTATATAAGGAAAGTCATGTGCTGCCCACATTGGATTTTTTGCTCTTAAAATAAACATTTGGAACCGAATGTCCATTTATGCATGTATATGGAGTGTCGAATAACACGATTTTCTATAACACGGAACACAATAATCACATTCGCATGAATTTTATATTTCGTATAATAAGGTTTTGAATAACGCAGAATCAATTAACTGTGTTATTCAAGGGTTGCCGTATTTGGTATTGAAATAAAATCACGTAAGTTGAAATTGGGCGTTTTTGGCAACCTGTTTGGCAACCAATCATAATGACAGTCACACTCACGTGCAAAATTCATACATTTAATTAATATCCTGTGAAATAAGTGAATGTTGGTCCTCAAAATACAAAATTATTTAAACAGTATCATATTTCTTGAATGGAAATAACGAAATCCACGAGAACTAGTTCGGGCAGGCAGATTCGCTGCCTAATACGGCATATGGAAAGTGAACATATTGGAGGATATATTTTAATTTTATATAATTTGTTTTTTAATGAATTTATTTAAAAACGTGTTGTATCAAATTTTAAATACTACTTTACATGTGAAATTATTATTTATGTATGATTATCCTGACATTTTAGTGATTTTTTCAAAAATTCATTTAAAAATTGTGTGTTTTCCTAACATTTGATTGCGTTTAAAATCAATACGACTCCACTAATCACAGATTATAATAATCGTATAAAATTATTTTTGAAACGCTTCATTCTTTCGTGAAATATCGCTTCCACAGACACACGCGCACATTTTAAGATACATACGTGCATACATAGATGCATACACACACTAATATGCACGTAAACTGACACACGCTAGCTCGCACAGACATCACCTCAAAAACGTACGATTCGAATTCAGGGATGCTTAAAACGTATTCTTCCTTCGAAAACTCTAACTCAAATTTTTAATCCTGCCACAACACTTTCCTTGTACAGTGCACTATGTACTATATAGACACTATGTACTATGTAATAATACTTCGGCACTTAGGAATATTTAGAAAAACAGATAATTTATCTGCAGTCTTATTGAAACAGCTGACTATAATGGAACAATAAATATAGAAACATGACTTAGCAGAACGTACATTATCATACAATGAATTTGAAGTGCAATTGTATAGAATAAATGAATGCGTAAACAAAAGATAAAGAAGAAGAATGAATTATCATAGATTACAAACATTAATCTTTGCTAAATCATTAATCTTTGCTAAATCATTAATCTTTGCTAAATCATTTATCTTTGTTAACTCATTAATCTTGCTATTCTTAATAAGAAACAATGTGGGAAGGTTGAGGTAAATACCTTACTGTAAATCCAAAAGTATTTAAAAAAAAAATATATATATATATATATATATATATATCTATTTGCAGTTTTAATAAAGTTTGCTCTGATTTTGATCTTTAAAATTATTGAAATTTACTTTCTTTTCTTCACTATGTTCATATTCGATTTGCAATGCTTTTGCGTATGCAAACGCATTGCAACTATGTAATATGATGTAAGACGACTGACGAAAATTCAGTTTATATTGACACAAATAATTGATATTCCCATTTTCTGACTCAAATGTATTCTCGCTGAAAAACAACATTTACAGTTCACAATGGTTAGGTCAGGACCGGCGATATGGAGGAGGAGGGGGGGGGGGGGGGAGAATGCATTGCATAAGGGCCCTGGAGGCTTGGGGGCTCGACCGCATAAATTGTTTATGAAAAAAGTCATTAACCTGTAAAATGAGGAGTAGTTGGGGGACACGCACGTTTGTTTAAATATATGCACGATATTGCACGTTTATTTAAATAAATTTATAAAAATTACATTAATTGAAACGGTAGTTTAGCGTAGTAGAAAGCAGGTTCATTTTTAATATGCAATATTGTTACGCGCACATAAAATGCTTTTGCCTTATATTACCTATATCCAAGGAAAAACAACCTTTACATTCAGTCATTTCCATTACGTGAGAACAGGGTTGCCATACTTTTCGGAGCATGGAATCCCAGATTTAGCGATTTATCGCCAACTCGGCGACTTTTGGCGAGTTCTCGAATAAACTAGGTTGCGGGTTCGAATCCCGCCAGCGGGCATGCATGTTGTCATGTCTAAGCCAATTCAGACTTCCACTCTTTGGGGGGCTTCTGTAAAAGTGAAGCTGCAAATCTCCTCCCCTTCGCCATGTGACACCCTGGGGGGGGGGGGTCTTGTGGACCTGGTACGTAGGCGCCCCTTCACCACGGGGGAAATAGTACTCAATGGCGTTAAAAGGTTACGACTGCTAAAAATAATCATATCTATAAACAAGTAACAAGAGAAACTTATGAGTAGATTTTGCCCCCCTTAGAATATGGTGAAATGGTGCCCCTAAAGAACATCATTTGCTAAATCCTTAAAATATGATGATATTTAGTGGATAGCCAAAGAAGAATTAATTTATATTAGATCAAATAATTCCTGTTAAGGAAAAAAGTCTTTCAGAATTTTGAATAATTCTGGATAATATCCGATACAATGTTTAAAATGCATCTTCGGCTATGTTGAACTCGTTTGCCAAGAGTGCACAATTTAAATTTATGCGGTGTTAAATCTATGCCAAAAGCACCGTGCTGTAGATCCGGTACATCATAATTTCACTGTGAAGTAAAGTCATTGCATTATGCAGAGAAAGTTATGTGCTGCCCACATCAGATTTGTGTGCAATGATTTTGCGTTAATGTAATTGCCACGTTAAAACTTTAATAATTTAAATATTTTTAATTAATTACAAAAAATATGGCAAATTGTACGTTTCTTTTTCACAATGTTTTTCAAGTTCTTGCGGAAGCCTAGACGCAGGTTCGTGGAATCCCAGTGTTCCAAGGGACCCTGATTGAAAATCACTAATTTAGAAGGAAAAAAAAAATCGTTATTTTGTAGAAAAATATTGAATTTGAGATTTTGACAGATAAGCATGCTTTAACACCTCCTGAACCCATTCCGATCACTTTTTGGGAGATGTCCATTCACTTGTCTATGTGTAAACCTTGTTTGTGTTGTTTTCTGTGTGCAGGGACTGACTTAGCCTAACTGGGATCCGGGGCAGACATTCCTCCGAGATCTCCCTTCACATCTCGATATATATGAAATGAAAAAAAAATTTTTTTTTTCAATGCATTCTAGGGAATAGTATACTAAATATGGTTCTTACATATTTTAATGGAATTTAAATTATTATTAACTTTTTTATCATAGTCAAGACGCCAATTTTCTAAAGTAATGCGGTTAATCCCCATAAATCCCCCAAATTAATCCATTCGCTGGGCGAACCTATTCCGCTTGCATACATTTTTACTTTCCTTATATACATAATGTATAAGGAAAGTATTGTGACGGGGTCGAAAATTCGAATTCGAGTTTTCGACGGGAGAGCACGTTTCAAGCATCCCTGATCACGAATCAAACATTTTTGAAGTGATGTCTGTGTGTGTGTATGTGTGTGTGTGTGTGTGTGTGTGTGTGTGTGTGTGTGTGTGTGTGTGTGTGTGTGTGAAAGTATGTGTGTGTGTGTGTGTGTCAGTGAGTCTGTGGAGACGATAACTGACGAACGAATGGACCGATTCAAACCAAATTTGGTACAAAAATCACAATCCGTAAACACTGGAAGCCTATTGTTTTTATACGTAATCGAATGTTCAGAACCCCCCCAAATTTTCGAATAAAATTTTGAAAAAATCGTCAAAAAATCGAAACCGCTAATAAAGTTACGCAAATAGACATTTCTTATGTAATTTTTCATTAGAAAACGATTGGTATAAATTTTAGAACGCTAACATGAACCGTTCTCGAGATATTGTACATTTTTCAAAAAAATTATGAAAAAGTCACATAAAAAAAAAAAAATTCCTATTGAGAAACATGTTCACTTTTCATATGTAATACCATGCGATAAATTGAGTGACATCATTCTCGTGGATCTAGCTTGTTCCATTCATGAAAAAATATACTTTGAATAATATTTTTGTATTTAAACGCCAATAGTCATTTATCTGCTGTAAGAATAACTTTTATCTTAGTGCATAACGCTTGGCGAGATTTTGGCGACGAATTTGGCGGAATGTCGCCAACTTGGCGACTTTTTTGAAATGTTGCCAAATTAAAGAAAATCTCGCCAAATGGATAAAAATGACGCTAAATCAATGAAAATGACGACTAATTGTGGAAAATTCAATATAAGTTATATAATATATAAATATATAATAATAGTTATATAATATACGTCGAAAATTCAATATCTAATAAGTTATATATATATATATATATATAACTTATTTCTTCGTCCATAACGCTTGGCGAGATTTTGGCGACCAAATTGGCGGAATGTCGCCAACTTGGCGACTTTTTGAAATGTTGCCAAATTAACGAAAATCTCACCAAATGGATAAAAATGACGATAAATCAATGAAAATGCCGATTAATTGTCGAAAATTCAATATCTTGAAAAGGATATTAGTAACTACTAGAAGAAAAACCTATTTATTTTACTGTAAAAGTAGTAAATTCATTTCATTATATAAGGAAAGTCATGTGTTGCCCACATCAGATTTTTTTTTCAAGAAGCAGTCGTTATACGTTTTCGATGTTTAAACTGTGTAATTTGGGGCGACTTTGATGCGGGGGGGGGGGGCCTGGGGCATCTGCCCCGCATGTTTCTGCATTAGTCAGGCCCTCTCTCTTTCCCTCTCTCTTTCCCCCTCTCTCTCCCTCCCTCCCTCTCTCTCTCCCTCCCTCCCTCTCTCTCTCCCTCCCCCTCTCTCTCTCTTTCTCTGCGTGTGTGTGTGTTTGTGTGTAATATACATTTGAGTCAGATAAGGATATGTAACAATATGAACTGGATTCTTGTCAAGGAATCATCTTACATCATATTTCTTATAGTATATTCAAACATATTACGAATCAAATTATGGAGATGGTGAAATAGAAGTCAAATTCAATAATTTTAATATGGAATATCAGAATAAACTGCAAATATTTTTTGAAACACCTTTAGACTCAGTAAGGTATTTTCTCTTTATCTCCATCCTCCCTCATCATCACCTACTTTTTTGCAAATATTAATGATTGTTGTGATTTACGATAATTAATTCTTCTCTCCAATCTATCATTTATTTATAGTAAAATGCAGTGCTGAGTCACTGCACAATTCATCGTACGATCGTGTACGTTACGCTTAGTCATGTTTCTATATCTATTGTTTCATTATATTTAGCTGCTTCAGATAAGACTACTGATAAATTATCTGCTTTTCAAAGAGTATTCTTAAGTGTTTAAACATTGCCGTTTAGATAGTTTTATCCTTATTTGATTCATCTCTGTCTCATAGGAAAATAAAAAAGGGTCAGCGCCCCTGTCATTGTTATGGGGGAGAAGCACTTCTTATCGCCATCTAGAGAAAAATTAAGGAAAGCAATTTTCTTTTTAGAAATGTGTGAAAACTGTTTATCACCAGGGCCTAATTAACCAACCAATTTAGGGGAAGCACAACCGCATTTGGAGTCCCCATTTTGATTTTGTGAGTATGACCCAAGTAATTTTCCCTGCACTCATTAGTGCTCGAAACATGCTATTACCGCATTGCCCTGGTCAACTAACAGTTCTCATCAACAAACTGATTTTTTTAATCTGGTTGCCTGTACAAAAATTCCTAAACCATAGTTTTTTTTATTATTGATCACGGGAGGTTCATGTTTACTTTTGCAATTGGTTCTAACTTAAATATTAACTACCTTTTTCCATTAACAGTTTAATATTTAAATGTAAAATACAAATATAGGCAATACAAATTTTGACCCAGACAAACAAAATATTTCTTTGTTTGCCTGTTCGGGCAAGATACTATTTAACTTAACTGTTTGATAAATAAATTAAAAGGAGTGTAAATCTAACTATTTGACAAATAACTTACATTAAAAAGGAGTGTAAATCTAACTATTTGACAAACAACTTACATTAAAAAGGAGTGTAAATCTAACTATTTGACAAATAACTTACATTAAAAAGGAGTGTAAATCTAACTATTTGACAAACAACTTACATTAAAAAGGAGTGTAAATCTAACTATTTGACAAATAACTTACATTAAAAAGGAGTGTAAATCTAACTATTTGACAAATAACTTGCATTAAAAAGAAGTGTAAATCTAACTATTTGACAAATAACTTGCATTAAAAAGGAGTGTAAATCTAACTATTTGACAAATAACTTACATTTAAAAAAAGTGTAAATCGAGGATGCAATTTGGGGCGCCCTTTCAGTCTTTTGAAGGGAAGCATGTGCTTACCCTGCCTTTTCGGTAATCAGGCTCTGTTTATCACAAAAGCTTATAATAATTGTTTAAAGTAGTTATGTCCTTTCAGGTCCTTCATAAGCCCCCTGATTACTATAAAGGCAAAATGTTTGCACATCTGTAGCATCAACTACGGGAACGAACCTAACGGAGCCGGATATTCGATTTCCTTCCCTGGAGGTGGAGAAAATTCGGTTTTTAGGAAAGTTTTTCCATATCCTCCAGAAATCCCCTGGTTGTCTTGAAGACTCAAATGTTCAACGTATTGATCGATACAGTACATTGCACATTTATATTGCATCGATCTTGAGGCAGAACTTAACAGAGTCAGGTTTTCAATTTCCTTCCTTACAGACTTGAACTCTTTTTACTTTCCCTACAATACATGGTAATGCATAGGGGAAGTATTAGAATCGTGTCAAAAATCGCAACTCGGGTTTTCGACGGATCTACACGTTTTGGGACCTCCAGAATACGCAAAAAAAAAAAAACTATTTTTAGCGTGACGTTTGTGTGTGACTGTGAGGTCTGTCTATGTAAGTAGTCAATGTATGTCCATTCCCACTCAAAACTTAATTGAACAAATTCCACAACATTTGATACGTAACTCGTGGGTTATCCTGGTGCTGATTAGATTTTGGTACGATTCGGGACAAAAGAACGTGCCTTTTTTTGAGAAATGGCCCACAAGAATCGTATGTATTCACTCTAGCTGAAAAACGAATTGACCAAATTTCACAAATTTTAGTAGATAGATCTAGGTGCTGATTAGATTTTGATACAATTCAGAAAAAGAAGCTGCTTTTTTCTTTTGCGAAATGGTCCAAAAAATAGTTAAAATCTAAAATAAAAGACTACATATGCTCAAGTGTGTCAATTAAATGCTTGTTTTATACGTAATTTTAGATGATGAAAAGATTAAGACCAACCCCATTACTCTAGGACCAGCCGTTTTCGAGATATTTTAGTTTTTTTTGCATTTTAACTACTCCGCCTTTGAAAATACTTCCACTTACCAAATGAAAGTAAAAATTGAATTGAAAGTGCAAATTCAGTGTTGTTTCAAATAATTAGGCGTGTTATTTATTTTTTCTTTTCAGAGAATATTGAAACGTGTAAATTTATCAAAACTCATTTTCTTTATATTTACATATTCTAAGAAAATAATAGGTTTTTATTTCTTTTATTTCCACCCAATTAAACACAAATTCTGGCGAACCATAAGTATTTCAGGCCGAATTTTTTCAGAGACGTTGTTGAACCAAAATATGGTCGTTATCGGTGAGCGCCCCTCTGTTATCAAGCCCTGAAAATAGGGGTGGGACAGCCCAGTTATTTGATCGCAGGGATTGCACTCGGACGACCCGAGCATGATTCCCGTCTCTGCCCAAACTGTCCTCGTATTCACGCTGAGTACGGGCACGTGTTAAATAGGCGGGTCCGTAAGTCCTT
The DNA here is from genome assembly GCA_951213105.1 of Amaurobius ferox. Taxonomy (NCBI): domain Eukaryota; kingdom Metazoa; phylum Arthropoda; class Arachnida; order Araneae; family Amaurobiidae; genus Amaurobius; species Amaurobius ferox. The sequence goes on along the minus strand of OX578135.1, from coordinate 33,690,260 downwards.
CCGAGAGATTGGTGGTAGGGGAAGGAGAGTACGGTCCCTGTGGATGCCTCCCCCACTGGGTTCTGGTCTAAATTAGGTGGCACTGTCTCGGCCGTCCAAACAGATACCTTACACTTTCGGGTAGGTCGGACGGTCTGGGTTGAAGAAGAAGAAGCCCTGAAAATGCCTTTTAATTTTTATTCTGCCCAGTACATCCACGAGCTCAGAAAGCTCATGAAATGGAGCGAACTTAATATGAAACAACAGTTAAATATTTTAACACCTGCTTCGTCCTCCAGAAACACCCCAGAGCCAGTGTTTCTGTCAATACTTTTTGGCCGGGGAGGCGAATGAAATTTTAGGACAAGTTTTCTATTTACCCTGTATAAATATATCTAAATGCTGTGTCGCATAAATAGAAACTAGGCAAATACAAAATGTCTTCGGGGGGGACGAATATTCATCAACGGGGAGTTCGACCCCCCCCCACCCCCACCCTCCGGAGGTATACCTGAAAGAAACACTGTCAAAGCCGACAGGTCATGATGGTTCAACTTTATGTGTATGAATTGTGGCCGCCAACTCGTGCGAAATGCCCTGTGGAAGAAATGTTTTGGTCAAAAGCATAATTATGGTACGGAAAAGGAGAGGATGGGGGTATTATTTTTCAATTCTTACTTTTATCATTTACAGCACAATATATAAATATATTTTACTAGAGAAAATATTCAAAAATAAGTTTTTTACAAATTATTCGTAGTAAAATATTATTTTGAAAACGCACGCTAATGGCGCGGAAAAATGAATCAAATAGGAACAAAAAATTTTCTTACATATATGTAAGAAATTCTTTTGTCCCTATTTGACACGGAATATTGTGTCAAATAGGGCACGGAATTGACACGGAATATTATGTCTTTTTTGTCCCTATTTGTGAAGTTATACGTCATTTCGCCCTGTAGGGCGAGATGATATTCATTTTTTATACACATTTTTAACACTTTACAACATAGTTGAAAAGTGTTTATTTTAACACTTTATAACATAGTTGAAAATTGTTTATGACTTTGTTCATTCTGTCTGTCTGTCCGTTAGCATGATAACTGCCGTAAAAATGACTTAATCAAAATGAAATTTAGTATGTTGTTTAGACGGTCTGTGGGATCTATGGGAATATAAATGAATAATATCACCCAATTAGTTTTGGATTAAACCCGGGTTGAAAAAATGAAATACATTGAACCCTATGGGACCTAATTTTTCAAACATTTTTTAAGCAAATTTAAAATTCACAAATTGCTTCCAAAGTTTTAGGAAATATTCAAATTATTCCATAAAATATATAAAAAAAAAAATTCAGCAAAATATATTCAGTAGTCTTTTAAATAAAAATTAAAATAATACTTACACCCTCTATATGAAGAGATCACGTGACCCACTTCTCCAAAATAAAATATGGCATCCATCATGTCTCAAAATCGTGATTTTTAACGTTCTTTTTAATTCATATTTAGTGTTGTATCTATCCTAAAACCGCTTTATTTTTGCATAAATTCTATGCATCTACATACTGAAACAACGCAATTACAATATATTTGAGTTTAAATGATTATCCAACTTTGATTATTTTTACAACGAAGCCCAATTTTCACTTATGGAAAATGTAAACATCAACAGATGTAGAATGAGTTGTATAAGAATTGCTGCATTTCTTTAACGCAAAATTATCTATTTCATGGAGTCAGCAATATAGTTGATATGAATGAAACATTCATTGATTTTACTCAGACAACCAGACGATGTTTTCGATGAAGTTTTAAGCATAGAGTTAAATGACTTGTACCTCCATGGTTTTAAGTTTTTAAATAAAATAAATTATTATAATATTGTGATGAATGAAAGGATTGGAAAAATGTTTATGAATGAAATGCTGCTTTTATATAGAGGCGATTTATATTTCGATGACGTCATTTGAATAAAGTTCATTTGTTTTCGATGAAGTTTTCAAATATAATAAATTATTGTATCATTATGATAATTTTAAAAATAATACCGAGAAATGTATCGCATTTTAGAGATGCTTAAATCAGGCATTTTATATTTCAATGCCGTCATTTGAATGAAGTTCATTTTTTTCGATGAAGTTTTAAGTTTTCAAATATAATAAATTAATGTAGTATTGTGATAATTTTAAAAATATCACCGTATAATTCATTCACCGTATAATATAATATCACCGTAATACATATATAATGTATCGCATTTTAGAGATGTTTATATAAAATTGCATTGAAGTTGGAAAGTGTTTCATAATCAATGCTTTATGCATGATTGATCTTTCTTGTTCTATTTTCCCCTGCACCTCTGATTAACTTTACATGAACTCTGTCCCTTTGTTCAGCATCTTTAGCAGATTCGTTCTCGGCACCCTGACCACGTAGAGAGCTGAAACTCGGCAAACAGGTTAATCTTGCGAAACATTTTTATCCATTACACTGCCGCACCATGATGTTACGTTATTTACGCACGTCATGTTTATGTTACTTTGCTCTTTTCATACTTTTTTCTTTCTCACACTATAGAATATAGTATGGAGATATTTCATTGTTAAGTAAATGCTTGTGAAAAATAAACCATAGATTTTCCATTTAAATTCATGTTTCAAACAATTCATGCTTTCAGATAGTGACTAATTTGCGCAAAAATCCTCTATCAAACTCAGAAATAGAGTTTTAATTCAGGTTGACGTTTCAAACAAACGATTTTCATCCTTTCCGTTTGGATACACCACTGTGTTAGAGAGTAGAACTCCTAGGAAAAAGTTCCGTTTTTCATTAATATATCGACAACACCTGCCCTTAGAAACCCGAAACTAGGACCAAATTTATGGGGGGCTATTTTAAGGCTACCCACAAAATTTCCTTAAATTCAGTTCAGCCGTTCTCTCGTGATGATGAGATAAACGAAAGTTTGGTTTTTCACTAATATTTCGAGAGCTACTGGTCGTAGAAACTCAAATCATGGACTAAATTTTAAGTAGGGGTATTTCCAGGCTATCCACAAAATTCCATCAAATTCGGTTCAGCCGTTCTCCCGTGATGATGGGACAAGCAGACAGACAGACAGATTTTCAATTTTATTTATATAGACTACCGAACATATTTTGCAGAAATTTTTTTTATATATATTTTATGGCATAATTTGAATATTCCCAAAATTTTCAAAACAATTTGTGAATTTTAAATTCACTTAAAAAATGTTTGAAAAATGAGGTTCGATAGGGTTCAATGTATTTCACTTTTTCAACTCGGGTTCAATCCAAAACTAATTGGGTGATATTGTTTATTTACTTTCCTATATGTTCTAGAGATCGTCTCAGCAACATACTAAAATTTCATTTTAATAAAGTCATTTTTACAGCAGTTATCAATGAACGGACAGACAGACAGACAGAATGAGCAAAATCATAAACACTTTTCAACTATGTTGGAAAGTGTTATAAATCACAATAGATTCTGGCATGAAACAGTCAAGTTGAGTCACATTTCAGTTGATTTTTAACACTTTACAACAAAGTTGAAAAGTGTTTATGACTTTGTTCATTCTGTCTGTCTGTCTGTCTGTCTGTCTGTCTGTCTGTCTGTCTGTCTGTCCGTTAGCACGATAACTGCCGTAAAAATGAGTTTATCAAAATGAAATTTTAGTATGTTGTTCAGACGGTCTGTAGGACCTATGGGAATATAAATAAATAATATCACCCAATTAGTTTTTTATTGAACCCGGGTTGAAAAAATGAAATACATTGAACCCTATGGGACCTAATTTTTCAAACATTTTTTAAGTAAATTTAAAATTCACGAATTGCTTCGAAATTTTTAGAAAATATTCACATTATCCCATAGAATATATAAAAAAAAATTCAGTAAAATATGTTAAGTAGTTTTTTAATTAAAAAAATTATTTAATATAGGGAAAAAAACAAATTCAATTAAATTCTGAATTTGGGATATCTTCCAGAAAGAAAAGAGAGAGATATTATATAATAAATATCTCTCCATTTGTTAAAACGTTTTGCATATGGGAGTGGCTTCATATTTTAAAATAATTTGGTAGATAACAATTTTTCATTTTTTTAAAAATTTTATATAACTCTTCATGATAAATTTAATTGATGGCATTTTAAATGCACTTTCCTACGTCCTAGAGAGTTAAAATTTGGTACACAGCTTAAATTTGTAGAACATTTTATTCTACAGCAATTTGGTGGATCTTTAAATATAGATCATACATTTTTTTCGAAATGACCCGCAATTAATCCCCGTTCACTTCTATAAATCATTGTTGTAATATTGTTAAAAATTCTGATGTGGACAGCACATGTCTTTCCCTGCAGACTCATATTCGTTCTCTTTATTTATTCAATGATAATTTGAGTTTATCTGCACAACATAAGTATTTTAAATGACATTGAATTTGCACGTTAAACTTAAATTAAGTTCTCATTTGATAGCTGAACTTATTGTCAAAGGTGGCGTAGCGAAAACGCGAAAAAACTAGAATATCTCAAGAACGGCTAGTCCTAGAGTAATGGGGTCAGTCTTATTCTTTTTGTTGTCAAAAATCATATATAAAATAGGAATTTAATTGATATAATTGAGCACACGTAGTCTTTTATTTTTATATATAACGATTTTTGCTGGCCATTTCGCAAAAATAGGCCGTTCCTTTTTCCCGAATCGTAGTAGAATAACCTACAAATGATTTATATACAAAATTTTGTTAAATTTGGTATATAAATCACTTGTAGGTTATTGAAATATTATACTCCAAATTTTGTTAAATTTGGTTCATTAGTTTTTAGCTAGAGTGGATAAAGGCAATTTCTGCGGCCATTTCGCAAAGAAGGCAGATTCTTTTATTACGAATCGTACTATAATCTAATGAACATCAGGATTTCCCACAAAAAACATACCTACCAAATTGTATGAAATTCGGTCCATTAGTTTTTCAATTAGAGTGGATGTAATATCCACACAGACACACAGAAACATACACAGATACACCCTTACACACACAGACGTCTTCCTAAAAGTAGTTTTTTCGTGTTCTAGAAGTCCCAAAACGTGTAGATACTTTGAAAATTCGAGTTCCGATCTTCGGCACGATTCCAATACTTTGAGTACATACACATACACATATATATTATCTGTGTATTATCTGTGTATCTAAATTCCGTGCCTATGCAATTACAATAGTTGTGATTTTAAATGATCCCTAAACTTTTATTATTTCTTCAAGGAAGCCTAATTTTAACATATGCAGAATGCAAATATCTCAAGCGATTGTAAGATGAATTACATAAGAATTGCTGAATTTTTTTCACACAAAATTATTTAGCTCTGGAGTCTGGAATACAAGTTATATGAATGAAATATTCATTGATTTTGCATAAAGAATCAGATGATTTATATTTCGATACAGTTTTAAATATTTAAGTATAATAAATTACTGTAGTACTGTGATAATGTAAAAGATATTACCACTGAATGAATCACATTTTAGAAATTTTTAAATGAAATTACATTTCAGTTGGAAAGTGTTTCATAATCAATGCTTATGCATGATTGATCTTTCTTGTTAATTTTTGTTTTCATATTACGGTTCAGCGGCGATGATATGTTCTTCTGGGTGTAACACGTCGATCCATGTATAATATCACAAAGGTTTGAACATAAACTACGTCAAACAAGAAAGATCAATCATGCTTAAAGCATTGATTATGAAACACTTTCCAACTTCAATGCAATTTTATTTAAAAAAGTCGAAAATGCAATATATTCCTCGGTAATATTTTAAAACTTATCACAATACTACATTGATTTATTATATTAGAAACCTTAAACCTTCATCGAAAAAAAATTAACTTCATTCAAATGACGGCATTAAAGTATAAATTGCCTGGTTTAAACATCTCTAAAATGTAATACATTCCTTGGTAATAATTTTAGAATTATCATAATACTACGATAATTTATTATATTTGAAAACTTCATCGAAAACAACTGAAATTCATTCAAATGACGTCATAAAGAAATAACACGCCTGGCTCTCTCTATAAAAGCAACATTTCATTCATAAATAATTCCCCTATTCATGTCTTTCATCACAATACTATAATAATTTATTTTATTTAAAAATTAAGACCATTGAGCTACAAGTAAGTAAGCTCTATTCGTTAAACTTCATCGAAAAATATCGTCCTTCTCTTTCTAAAATCAATGAATATTTCATTCATATCAGCTAAGCAGACTCCATGGACTATTTGATTTTGTGTTAAAGAATTACAGCGATTCTAATACAACTCATTCTACATATTTTGTTGTTTACATTTTACATAGGTGAAAAATAGGCTTAATAGTAAAAATAATCAAATTTAGATGAGCATTTAAACTGGAATATATTGTCATTACGTTGTTTCCGTATGTAGATGCACAGAATTTAGGCAAAAATAAAGTAATTTTAGGACGGATACAACACTCAATATGAATTAAAAAGAACTTTAAAAATCACGATTTTGACACAAGATGGATGCCATATATCATTTTGAAGTGGGTCATGTGATCGTTTCATATCATGGACACGTGATCGCTTCATATAAGAGGTGTTATTATTATTTTAATTTTTATTTAAAAAACTACTGAATATATTTCGCTGAATTTTTTTTTATATATTTTACGGAACCATTTGAATATTGCCTAAAATTTTCGAAGCAATTTGTGAATTTTAAATCCGCTTAAAATACTTGAAAAATTAGGTCCCATAGGGCTCAATGTATTCCATTTTTTCAACCCGGGTTCAATCCAAAACTAATTGGGTGATATTATTCATTTATATTCCCATAGGTCCTATAGACCGTCTGAACAACATACTAAAATTTCATTTTGTTTAAGTCATTTTTACGGCAGTTATCGTGCTAACGGACAGACAGACAGACAGACAGACAGACAGAATGAACAAAGTCATAAACACTTTTCAACTTTGTTGTAAAGTGTTAAAAATGAGAAAGTAAAATATAAATTTTAAGAAAAGACAAGTTTTCAATGTTTTCCCCTGCACAACAGTGACGCACGGAAACGTAGAATATACATTTCAATCACACACGAAATTGAACAAAATTGAATTTATAGGCAAATTCAATTCAAGACAATACTCTATAAATCTTATCTAAATTTCATATTATGTAAAATTGTCGAAACTATTTCATCTGCCTGCAACCTCATTAATATAGAATTATTTTGAATTGAATCTGATTATACCCTCATTAATACAGTTTTGTTTTGAATTGGATCTGCCTACATCCTCATTAATATTGTTTTGAATTGAATCTAACTACACGCTCATTAATATAGTATTGTTTTGAATTGAATCTGACTACAAACTCATTAATATAGTATTGTTTTGAATTGAATCTGACTAAACCCTCATTAATATAGTATTGTTTTGAATTGAATCTGACTAAACCCTCATTAATATAGTATTGTTTTGAATTGAATCTGACTAAACCCTCATTAATATAGTATTGTTTTGAATTGAATCTGACTAAACCCTCATTAATATAGTATTGTTTTGAATAATTATAGTATTGTTTTGAATTGAATCTGACTACACCCTCATTAAGATAGTAATGTTTTGAATTGAATGTGACTACACCCTCATTAATATAGTATTGTTTTGAATTGAATCTGCCTACACATTCATTAATATAGTATTGTTTTGAATTGAATCTGACTACACCCTCATTAATATAGTATTGTTTTGAATTGAATCTGACTATACCCTCATTAATACAGTTTTGTTTTGAATTGGATCTGCCTACATCCTCATTAATATTGCTTTGAATTGAATCTAACTACACCCTCATTAATATACACTTTGAATTGAAACTGACTACACCCTCATTAATATAGTATTATTTTGAATTGAATCTGCCTACACACTCATTAAAATAGTATTGCTTTGAATTGAATCTGCCTACACACTCATTAATATAGTATTGTTTTGAATTGAATCTGACTACACCCTCATTAATATAGTATTGTTTTGAATTGAATCTGCCCACACACTCATTAATATAGTATTGTTTTGAATTAAATCTGCCTACACCCTCATTAATATAGTATTGTTTTGAATTGAATCTGCCTACACCCTCATTAATATAGTATTGTTTTGAATTGAATCTGCCTACACCCTCATTAATATAGTATTGTTTTGAATTGAATCTGCCCACACACTCATTAATATAGTATTGTTTTGAATTGAATCTGCCTACACCCTCATTAATATAGTATTGTTTTGAATTGAATCTGCCTACACCCTCATTAATATAGTATTGTTTTGAATTGAATCTGACTACACCCTCATTAATATAGTATTGTTTTGAATTGAATCTGCCCACACACTCATTAATATAGTATTGTTTTGAATTGAATCTGCCTACACCCTCATTAATATAGCATTGTTTTGAATTGAATCTGCCTACACACTCATTCAGTATTGCTTTGAATTGAATCTGACTACACCCTCTTTAATATAGTATTGTTTTGAATTGAATCTGCCCACACACTCATTAATATAGTATTGTTTTGAATTGAATCTGCCTACACCCTCATTAATATAGTATTGTTTTGAATTGAATCTGCATACACCCCCAATTTGGTGCAATTTCGTGTCTGATTGAAATTTATTTTCTGTGACGTCTATCTATTGCGTATAGGGGAGGACATTGAAAAACTTATCTTTTCCCTTTCTCATAATTTATTCTATTTTCCCACGCTTTTAATGACGTGTTTAAATATTTCACTTTCCGTGGGAAATTTCCCCCAGCAGTCCACCTATTTTCTATGATTGATAACAAACCTGGATAAGCGACTGAATTCTATGAAAATGTCTGAATAGATAAATAAAGGAGGTGAACTCCGGTGGAGCAGTTACAACGGGTTTTCCGTAGCATGTAGTGTTTACATCTGATAAACCTCAAGTGCTTCTATGTAGGGAATAATTTACAATACCTTATCGATTCTCACACGAGTGACAAAGCCCCTTTTGTTATCTGGAACAAAGCTCAGCTAAATGAAAACACAAGGAGGGGAGTTAAAATATAGGATATGTTTTTATCAAACCCACGCGCACTAAACGTGTTTTCTTTCACCAGTACTCATGAAATCTTAATTTAGTGCTTTAGACACACACACACACACAACTCGATGACTACATTGGATGTAGAGCCGTAGCCAGAGATGAAATTGAAGAGGGGCTGGTGGGAAATTCAAGGGAGGCTCAATAGTCTTAAAGGAGGGGCTCGCCAAAAACACAATTAATCATTAACATTTATAAACCATAATAGTTATTATATATTTCAATTCAATAAATTATTAACAAAATTACATATTTATATTTGCAAACTAAGAGCTGGTATATAGCGCGCTACTATACATTAATATTAATATATAATAATTAGAATTGATTTTAATTCAAGCATTAACTGGTATTAAAATGTTAATAATTTGTAGAGACATTTTGAAAGTTAATGTTTAATATTAACTCTTACCTACTTATCAGTTGATTTTGACTGTATAACAGTGAACCTCGCAATAATACTTAAGTATCTTAAATACTATTAAATATTTGTAAATTAAAGATGTAACTAAATTAATTCATTAGTATAATCATAAATTCAACTAAATTAAAAAATCTTTAAAATGAAGTAATTCATAAAAAAATCTCAAACAAATTTTTATACAAAATTTGAATGACATTTTATTTGAAATTTCGTATCAGTACTAAAAATCTGATGTGGGTAGTACTTGACTTTCCCTGCAGACTTATATACACCTACTCTTTATTTTAATTAAGTTTAATTGACTTTTTACTCAACTTTCGTTCTCATTTGATAACTGGACTTATTTTCAAAGGTGGAGTAGAAAAATACGAAAAAACTAAAATGTCTCGAGAACGGTTAGTCCTAGTTTAATGGGGTTGGTCTTATTCTTTTCTTCGTTAAAAATTACGTATAAAACAAGCATTTAATGGATATATTTAAGCATACGTATTTTTTATTTTAGATTTTGACGATTTTTGCGAACCATTTCTCAAAAAAAAGCAGGTTATTTTTTCCGAATCGTACCAAAAACTAATCTGCACCAGGGCAACCTATAAGCGACTTATCTACCGAATTTTGAGAAATTCGGTCCATTAGTTTTTCAGATAGAATGGATACAGACAATTTTTGCTGGCCATTTCGCAAAAAAAGGCGGGTTCTTTTATCTCGAATCGTACTAAAAAGTAATCAGCACCAGGGTCACACCCAAGGGACTTACCTACTAAATTTTATGAAATTCGGTCCATTAGTTTTTGAGTAAGAGTGGATACATACATTGCACAGACAGACAGACACACACACAGACGTCACGCTAAAAATAGTTTTTTTTGTATTCTAGAGATCTCGAAACGTGTATAGATCCGTCAAAAACTCGTGTTGTGATTTTTGGCATGATTCTAATACGATGCTCGTACTTTCCCTGTACATTACCATGTATTGAAGAGAAAGTAAAAATTTAATATTGTAATCAGTGGGACTGAGTATATCTCTCCCCCCCTCCCCAAGAGTCGGGTCGAACTTGGGTGTAGGTTTTAAAATATGCAGAAAGAAACGGGTCGGACATGTTTAAATTTGAAAACGTTTTAAATTAACTTTTTTAGAGGTGCATGAAACTATTTTGTTGATTTCAGCTATGTAAAGGTAATACACTGTCGGAAAATGAAATCTTAACACCAAGAAGGAGTTGTGCTAGGTAAACGAAATTTGAGAGGCGCGTTTTTGCACATGAAAGATGACGCCTATTCAAATTTCGCGCTAGACGAATAAGAGTGGCGCTAGTAGCGCCACTATGGTCATGCAAATCACGGTTGCTTTAAATACGCGATGTAAACTTCGTGAGCGTTATTTATCTTCCGGATTGGACGTTGTGAGCTAGGTTTGAGTCAAGAATGCCTTTAAGGAGACGAAGAAGGCAGTATCAGCAGCTTAGTGAGTTTGAACGAGGCCGTATAATAAGGCTACGAGAAGGTGGATTTTCTTTCCGCGATATTACAGAAAGATTTGGCAGGGATGTATCCACATGATTGTTGGCAGCAGTGGTCACGGGAAGGAACTGGCTCAAGAAGACCGGGGTCGGGCAAGGTCACCTAGAATAAGATAGCCTTGGGTTGGGCCGCTTTAGATAGCCTTGGGTCGGGCCGCTTTAGATAGCCTTGGGTCGGGCCGCACACGGGCCACTACTGAGAGGGTAAACCGCCGTATTCGCCGCATGACTGTGGTGGATCGTACTGCATCTGCAGCAGTAATTAAAGCTTCTGTTGGCCCCAGAGTGACACAGCGAACTGTAAGAAATCGATTACTTGAGGGACAGTTCCGAGCCAGACGGCCTGTAGCGTTCATACAACTGGCTCCGAATCACTGTCATCTGCAACGTCAGTGGTATCAAGCTAGAGCTCATTGGAGGGCGGAGTGGAGATCTGCTGTATTCCCAGATGAGAGCCGTTTCTGTCTTGGTGCCAGTGATGGTCGTAGGTTGGTAAGAAGGAGGCCAGGTGAGCGCTTGGAACCAAGCTGTCTGCGGCGTAGACACACTGGACCTGCAGCAGGAGTTATGGTCTGGGGAGCCATTTTCTATGACAGCAGGAGCACATCGTCGTTATCTCAAGCACCTTGACAGCAAATTTGTACATCAGACTGGTGATTGAACCGGTTGTGCTGCCATTCATGAGCAGTATTCAACAGGGTGTTTCCTAACAGGATAACGCTCGTCCTCATACCGCTACTGTTACCCAACGTGCTCTACAGAGTGTCGACGTTGCCTTGGCCTGCGAGATCACCAGATCTTTCTCCCATCGAGCACGTATGGGACATTATTGGAAGACAAATCCAGCGCCATCCACAACCAGCATTTACCTTTGCTGATTTGACTGACCAAGTGCAACAGACATGGAACTCCATCCCACACAATGACATACGGCACCTCTACGACACAATGCATGCACGTTTGCATACTTGCATTCAAAATCGTGGCGACTACAGCGGTTATTAATGTACCACCATTTCATATTTGAAATTGCTCTTCTCGAGCATCCTTTAACCTGTGATCTTGAAACTTTAATCAAATAAATATGTTACCTTCACAATTGCTTTGCCTAAATTTTATTCCACTAAACTAATTTCTTCTTGGTGTTGGGATTTTATCTTCCGCCAGGGTATTTCAAATTAAACCAACTTTTATCTTAATTATTTGTACAAAAAATGTACAACTTCCGGTTCTTAACGCATTTGAATACAAATACACGGGATCTATCAGCCTATTACGATGCTTTATTAAGTTGATTTTTGAAGGATTTGGGGGAAATAAGGAGTTTTGCATTGTGCTTTGAGAGAATGAAAATTAATTTTATTTTAGAACTCTCATTAATTAAACCAGTGAGGCTAAATATATTTATATTTTGATTAACTTTTTACTTTCCCTGCAATACATGATAATATATAATGAAAGGATTGGAATTATGTCGAATATCACAACTCATGTGAGCCCCACATGACTTTCCCTGCAGACTCATATTTAAGTTCTCTTTATTTCTTCAATAATTTATTATTTTGAGATTAATTGCACAAAATAACACCCATAATTATTTAAAATTACACTGGATTGGCACTTTTGATGCAATTTTCGTTCTCATTTGGTAACTGGACTTATTTTCAAAGGTGGCGTAGCGAAAATGCGAAAAAACTAAGCTATCTCTAAGCTTATTCTTTTTTTCCAAAACGTACTAAAATCTAATCAGCAGCAGGGTAACTCACAAGTGATTTATCTACCAAATTTTATTAAATTCGGTCCATTAGTTTTTGAGTTAGAGTGGATACAGGGCATTTTTGCTGGTAATTTCGCAAAAAAGGGCGGGTTGTTTCTTTCCGAATCGTACCAAAAACTAATCAGCACCAGGGTCTTACTCAAGTGACTTACATGCCAAATTTTATAAAATTCGGTCTATTAGTTTCTGAGTTAGAGTAGATACATATATTGAACAGACAGACAGACACTCACACACAGACTTCACGCTAAAAATAGTGTTTTCTTATGCTAGAGTTCTCTCAACGTGTAGATCCGTCGAAAACTCGAGTTGCAATTTTCTACATGATTCTAATACTTTCCCTATACATTACCGCATGTATTGCAGGGAAAGTAAAAACCATTTTTAGCAAGACGTCTGTGTGTGTGTGTCTGGGTAATGTATGTATCCACCCTAATTAAAAATTAATTAACCGAATTTTATAAAATTTGGTAGGTAAGTCCCTTTGTGGATAACCCTGGTGCTGAATAGATTTTGGTACGATTCGGGATAATAGAACCCGCCTTTTTTGTGAAATGGCCAGCAAAAATTTCCTGTATCCACTCTAGCTGAAAAACTAGTAGACCAAATTTTACAAAATGTGATAGATAAATCACTTGCGCGTTACTCTAGTGTGCTGATTAGATTTTGATATGATTCGGCAAAAAAATAACCTGCTTTTTTTGCGAAATGACCCATAAAAATCTTCAAAATCTAAAGTAAAAAACCACGCAGGCTCAAATATATCAATTTGATGCTTGTTTTATAAGTAATTTTTGACGATTAAAATAATAAGACCAACCCCCATTACACTAAGGCTAGTCGTTCTCGAGTTATTATAGTTTTTTCGCATTTTCTCTTCGTCACCCTTGAAAATAAGTCCAGTTTCTAAATGAAAACGAAAACTGCATTAAATGTGCAAATTCAGTATCATTTAAAATAATTAAGGTGTTATTTTGTGCAATTAAATTCAATTTAATGAATTATTGAAGAAATAAAGAAAAAGTGGATATGAGTCTGCAGAAAAGTCATATGCTGCCATATTAGATTTTTATTTTAAGTCTTGCAGTTTATGGAGATAATTAAAAGATGTTCCGAAAAGTTAACAAAACTTAAAGTAAATAATTTTTTCATAAAAAAAGTGCTGGATATTTGAAACAGAATTTAAAATTTTCTTTGAAATTCCACATCCTTTATCAGTGCAACATTCGCAAGTTATGGAACAGTAACACTTTCTTTCTTTAAAAATTTTGAAATATTAATGCCGTATTTTGAATAGAAATTTGGTAGGGGTTTCGGAGATATTTTCATCTGAAATAACTAAAAATAAAAATTTATAATTTCATTGCGATTTTCTTGAAATTTTTCAGTTTGGAAGAAGAGGTTGAGACCCCTCCCCTCTTAAATAAGCCGCTGATGATATGTTATGACAGACGTGGATTTTGAGCTTAAATGCATAATAAAAGTGAATCTCAATACCCCAAAGCTTGGGCACCAATATTCTAGACGGAGTCCACACATAGATGTTTACACATAGATGTTTACACATACTTTACAGTTAAATCTTGACTCTCTCAGTTGCACTGTCGTAGCCAGGATCTCAGAAAGGGGAGTTCGATGACCGAATGAGAGGTGTTAGAGCTTTGGATTTTATTTTCCATATATGGACCCTACTGTTACGAAATTATCTTTTGGAATCGTGGGTGTACGTGTAGGATACAAAAACGAGTCCAAGTTTCTGGATAACTTATATATATTCACATGCACAAAGTAAGCAGGAACAATATACAATCAAACAGAACTTAAATGTTCCACTCATTTCACAGAATAACTGATATTATTCACAGAATGTTGACGAAAGTAATTTCACAAAACAGCCGCTACTATTCTCAAAACATTGACAAAAATCACAGTCCTATGTAGCTCGTGTCGCGTCAACTCATCAACTCCCCTGTAACGGAGGAGTGAGCTCTTTTTATAGTCTCTCTATGCAAACTTTTGGAAATTTCTATATCTCAAAGAATAATCTTTCTATCGAGAAGTTTCTGGAACATTTTGGCAGTCCCCAAATGGGCGATAAATCGCTAAATCTGGAAACCTTTCTTCTAACTGGAAAATTCTGGCATCATCCTCACGTCATGCACTGTATTTTCTTCGTCTGGCCTTCAAGACAGACGAAAGAGGAAGTGCCAAACGGAACATTGCGCATTCGCAACACTACCCCCTCCTTAAGACTATATGTCGCGGGCAGTATTAATCTGCCATGATGCAAAAATCGGGTCAATCTGACGATATGGACGACTTTTGGCTTGGTTGAAAACGATTTCTGGATTCGATAAACGGCACTGTTTATTCTATTTATGATGACGTAGGGTCATTCCCCGTTGTGCCGTAGTTTCGGAAAAAATCCTGGTCGTCGCCGAGGGTTGAACAGCCACACTTTGTCGCTTTCCTGGAATCGTACTTCATAAGCCTTAGCATCGTATCGGATCCTCATTCTATAGAGCATGGACACGTGACGGCACACGGATAATTTTGCCCTTACGTTTTCAAAACAAAATACTCAAGGACGGGGGTTAGTGGAGTGCCCAGGAGAGGAAAGGACTCCTCCCTTTAAACTCCAGACGAAAAGGAAAAGAAACAGAAAAAGGAAGTACTAAAAGGTAATTAAACAACTAAGAGATGCTTGGGGGGGGGGGGCAAGACTGAAGTCATGCCCTTCCCCAAGTCTTCAGGAAGTGAAGGTGTTGGTGCCCAAGCGGGTTCCCAACAGAGGAGGAGAAAGGGAGAGATAGACGAAGTGCGCCCCGGGGGGCGCAGGGCCTTGAGCTTGAGCATTGCCTAGTAGCGGAAAAGGGGAAGAGCTTGCCAACAAAAAACGAGTTCCCAAAAGCAAGGGAGGAGTACAGCGGCTAGAGTCTGCAACTTAAAGGGAGAGCACATAAGACTATGCTGGACGAATCCGCTTTTTAGGGCGGAAGAAGATATCTGGCACCGATCGAGCAGGTAATGACCGGGGGCGCTTGCGCGCGCCCGGGTTACTCGCCCGATAGCGCGGGATACTGTCTAGCGTAGGGTTATTTACGCTTCTCAGAGCTCTGTGAAATTTTAGAGAGAGCTTTTTGACATGTTCCAAAAAAGGCCTAATTCTGAGGTCTCTGTGCAGGACTTCTAGTTGGACGTAGTTTGGCAGGTTAGCAAACATACGCAGTGCGTTATTCTGGATGACTTGAAGCTTCCTAAGGTGAGTCCTAAGGTGAGTCCAAATAGGGGCACCGTACGTCATAATGGGACGTATACAGGACTTGTATAGCAATAACTTATGATGGATGGACAGGCGGCTATTCCTAGCCAACAGGGGACGAAGCTGGGCGAGTGATGACTTCACTTTCTTGCAAGTCTCAGAAATGTGAAATTTTCACGTGAATTTGGAATCAAGGTACACACCAAGGTACTTGTATCTATCTTGCCAGGGAATGGGCTGATTGTTTAAATGAGATTAGTGGAGGGGGTTTGCCGGGAGGGGGAAGGTGACAGCAACACACTTTCCAACATTTACTTTAATAGAACATTTGGTCAACCATTGCGTCAGAACGTTGAGGTAGTTTTACATAGTTTCGTGCACGACTTGTGTCTGTTTGTGATGTGTGAACAGGGTAATGTCGTCGGCATGGAGGCCAAGGGAGACACCGGGGGACCGTGGTAAATCATTAATGTAAAGGTTGAACAGTTTGGGTCCAACAAGAGAGCCTTGCGGGACCCCGCTGAGAACATTCCTGGGTGAGGAGAGTACGTTGGAGACCCGGATGATAAAACTTCGACCAGTGAGATAAGAGTGAAAGATATGAATGAGATTTGGAGGGAAGGAGCGTTTGATAAGCTTGAACAGTAATCCGTTGATCAAGACCTCATCAAACGCCTTCTGTAGATCCAGGAAGACTATGGATGAGCTCTCGCGATTTCTACGCGCCTCATGAACGAGCTCAACAACCCGCAGCAACTGATGCTGGGTGGAATGCTTCTTCCTGAACCCATATTGTTCAGGAATTACCATTTTCCTCAGGTTGCAGAACTCGTCCAAGCGACGCAGTAAAATAAACTCGAAGAGCTTCGAAATACCAGAGAGAAGAGAAATCGGACGGTAATTGACCGGAAGAGAGTGGTCATGACCTGGATTGGAGAGGGGGGCAACAATGGCCACCTTCCAAGCCCCAGGGAAATAATTATGGCGAAGGAGGAGATTAAAGAGCTTGACAATGTAGTTGTAAAGCAGAGTAGGCAGGTTCTTGAGCATGGTCGAAGTGATGAGGTCTTTCCCAGGAGCTTTGTTCTTCTTGAGATTTTGAATACGGGGCCGAAGTTCGTCGAAGGTGACATCAGTCAGTGAATAGAGGATTGGTGTTGTGATGAACTGTTCAACCTTGGCATCCACAATCGCAACCGTCCTAGGATCAATTACGTCGTGGTGTGGTTCAAACTGACTTCTAAGACGGTCCGCAAGCAGCCCAGCTTTTTGTGTATGAGAAGTGGCCCTGAGTTGAGACCTTCAAGGGTCGGAATGTGTGTTTTGTGCCTACGGTAACGTGAGGTTGCCCTCCAAATGGTGTTGTCATCAGTCGTTAGGGACTCAACATAAGTGTTCCATCGTGCACAAGTGAAAGCCTGGATGCGTGATTTTACCTGGGATCTGACGAAGTTCAACTCCCTCTTGATGGCAGGGTCCCTGCTGGCATGCCAGTCTCTTCGAAGTTGGTTACGGTCCTTGATCAACTCCCTGATGTCCTGTGGCAGCTTGTAGTGATCCACCCTGTTGCTCTTGGGCCGAGAGGATGCAGAGTAGGCATTACGAAGCATTGCCTCGAAAAACAAAATACTAACATGCTTAGTAGTATGGAAATTTCATCATTTCTGAATTAAAAACGGCTACTTTAGAAATGTATAATCGTACAAGAAAGAAATCTCTAATTTTAGTACGATATATCTAAATTTATCATCTTTGATGGATATTTTTAATTTACCGAAAAATAAAATATTCACTTTCAATAAAATATATACACGCGTATTTCTAAGAAAATTCGTTATGTATTTTCCCTTCTCACTCGCATATACACTGCAGAATTTTCTAGTAAATGTATATATCTTCAGAACGCTAGCTAGTGACTACAGTAAAAATGAGTAGTAGTGTACATTCACTCAAAATCACTTAAAGTGCACTTTAGCAAATGAAATCTTAAACATATATTGTCACGCAAGTATTCTAAATAACTTACATTCAGTACAAAGGTAAGTTTTGATGTTTAATGGGTTTAGTTTCAATTTTTATTTGCCATCATCGTCAGTTTACCATTACCCGCTATGGTAAAAATAATGCCCTTTTGTCTTTGCGATTCTGTGCATTCTACTCCGCAGGCTGTTTATTTTATCTCATGTCCATGCTCTATCGATAGCAATGTTGATCCTCTCACGAACGAAACGATGAACCTCCTGCAACCGTGCCTGCAGATTTTGCACAAAGTCATCAGTCGATGAAGGAGCATCAAATGGTCTTCCAAACATCAGGTCACATAGTAGTCTTAGGATCCGGCCAAACAGCATTTCTGATGGAAAATGATCGGTCGATTCGTGGATAGCACTTCGGTAGGCCAGCAGGAACAACAACGTAGGTGATGGTTCCAGTCTTGCTGGTTTCTGGATACGACTTTAAGTACTGTTCTGTTGAATCTCTCTACCATCCGTCCGATTGAGGATGAAGAGGAGTAGATCGAGTTTTGTCCATACCGAGTAGTTTGCACAATCTCGTGAATATGCGAGGACTAAAGTTCGTTAACTGGTCAGAATGGATGAGAGAGGGAATCCCGTAACGATCCAATTCCGAGTGAGAACTTCACTGATGGTTGTAGACTCTTGGTCAGGGATTGCGCAAGCTTCTGGCCACTTTGTGAAGTAGTCCATTACTATAGGATGTATTTGTTATTGTCTGCAGTTTGTGGTAGTGTCCCTAAAACGTCGAGTGCAATTTTCTTGAAAAGAGCTCCTACATGGAAACATTAAAGAGGCTCAAGTGTTTTTATTTTTATTTTTCGGTCCTTTCTGAGCACCGCATTCTGTGCATTCTTTGGACCAGCGCTCAACAACGGATCTCGCATGGCACTGGGAGGAGCGTTCACGATCTTTGTTCGGGGTCTTGCTGAAGCCAAAATGTTCTCCAGTGGGGCTGTCATGTATCTCTTTCGTCTCGTCTTGTACGGCTTTTATAGCCTTTTTAATCTCCGTCTTCTCCGACTTTCATCACATCTTGTCCGGCTTTCATCTGATCTTGTCCGGCTTTCATCGCTTTAATCAAAGCCATCATCTCGTCTTGTCTGGCTTCAATCTTTTCTTTCATAGCTTTTTGTCCGGCTTCAATCTTTTTTTCTGTGGCGAAGGTGCGATGTAGTACTGTATTTATCAGAAGGGCATACATAAAATATAACTTTAGTTACAAACTAAACTAAACATAACTAAAACTGTGCTACATTCTACCGTGCGTATAACATAGCCATCAGAAGTAAGAATGATCTGAAAATGTTCTTGACTTGCTTTGACGAGCCGGACGGCCTGGGGCTTTCACATGCGTCGTATGTAAATTCTAGCGTCTCTGTCAAGTTTTATCTGAAGGAGTGCCGCCATACTTCCATAGTTTTTTTTGTCCGGATTTTATAAATTCTATCATTTTCGCTGTTCCTCCATCGTTTTTCTATTCGGGGGAGCCATAACCGCATGTCAAGTTTCCAGAAACTCCGCTTCTGACACCAGTTGTTACGAAACGTATCCTCAGGAATCGTGGGTGTACACGTAGGATACAAGAACGAGTCCAAGTTTCTGGATAACTTCGTTTAATCACAAGCACAAAATAAACAGGAACAATATACAATCAAACAGAATTTCAATGCTCCACTTCATTCATGTCACAGAATAACTGATAGTATTTACAGGATCCCGTTGAGCTTAGAATCCCAGCGTTTTTACAACGCAGCCTTTCACTGATTCAAGGCCAGTGCTCCATGGAGCACAGCTAGATCCCGCCCACTTAAAGTTTCTCCTTTATTTCTCCTGGAATTTTTACCTCTTTTTCAAAATTCTGCGACTCGGCAGATCTAGTTCGTGATTCGTCACAATCTGGACCCAAGAGCATCGAACGCTCTTTGAATTTTGTCTTCTGTAATTTGTCTTTTACTATTTCCCAACCGCCCCTTGGATTTGTGTATTAAAGGCAACACATGCTGTCCTGGGAACTCCGTTAATTGGAAAATCCTTGAATCCTTCAATCCTTCAATATGATTCACAGAATATTGACGAATGTAATTTCAGAAAACAGCTGCTAATATTCTCAAAACATTGACAAAAATCACAGTCCTCTGTAGCTCGTGTCACATTAGTTCTTCAACTCCCCTGCAACGGTGGGGCGAGTTCTTTTTATAGTCTCTCCATAGAAATTTCTGCAAATCTCTATATCTCAAAGAATAATCGTTCTATTGAGAAGTTACTGGAACATTCATTAGGTAGCCAAATGCCGCCAAATCTGGAAGCCCTTTTTCTAACTGGGAAATCCTGGCTCACATCATCCACTATATTTTCTTCGTTTGGCCTCCGAGACAGACGAAAGAGGAGGCGCCAAACGGAACATTGCGCGTTCCAACACCATAGTAAACAAATATAATTTATCAGCCAATGAAAGAGAGGAGTTATGACCCCCTGCTTACGGCACTGTCCAGTTGAAATGATACAACAGCCAGTGATGACTAGAAGGACAGAAACTTCTCAAGGATAAAACAACTCATCGGATTATTCTTAAAATGCCTTCAGCTTTTAATATTTACTTTAGATTATTACTTTCCCTACATACATAGCATAATGTATTAGGAAAGTACTGTGACGAGATCGAAAATTCGAATTCGAGTTTTCGACGAAAGAGCTAGTTTTAAGCATTTCTGAACTTGAAGCATACGTTTTTGAGATGATATCTGTGTGTCTGTTTATGTGCGTGTGTCCCTGAGTCTGTGGAGGTGATATTTCAAGAACTGATGGCCAACGTAATTTGATGTGATCGTTTCAAAAGTAATTTGATGCGATCGTTTCAAACGTAATTTGATGCGATCGTTTCAAACGTAATTTGATGCGATTGTTTCAAACGCAATTTGATGCGATCATTATAATCCGTGAATACTGGAAATCAATTTATTCTAAGCACGGTCGAATGTTCAGTAGACTTTTACATTTTAGAATGAATTTTTGAAAAAATCGTAAAAGAGTTAGAAAATTCAATAATGCTAAATAAATAATCATTTTGTTAAGTATTGCTTTATTCTAAAATGAATGATACAAACTTTAGAAAGCTAGCTTGAGCCATTCTTGAGATATTGCACAATTTACCATTAAATGTATCTAAAAAGTACATAAAAATGAACAGTAAATATCATGTAATATGTAACACATGGCAAAACTTGGTGACATTGGAAACTAATTTGAGAAATATCGCCAACTTGGCGATGTTTTAATGAGGGGCAAAATTGACGAAAATGTATTTTTAATGTTGGGTGATTCCATGACTGTGGCGTTCAACCCTCGACGACGACAAGGATTTTCACAGAATCTACAGCACAATTGTGATGGACCCTACGTGATAACAAAGAGAATAAACAGTGCTATTCATCGAATTTAGCAATCGTCTTTAACCAAGTCAAAAGTCGTCCATATCGACATTAACCCCATATTATGGACCACGGTTAGTTGATATTGCCCGGGACATGCAGTATCAACTAACCGTGGAGGTGGCCAGTGTTACGATCACATAAATTGCTTTTGTGTCATATTGCTTATCTCCAGGGTAAAATAACCATTACATGCAGCCATTCCTATTACGTAAAAGCAAGGTTGCCTTACTTTTCAGGGCATGTGTGCCATATCTGGCTATTTATCGCCAACTTGGCGACTTTTGTTTAGTTTTTGAATATAATAGAACTTTTTCGATATATCTAATATTCTTGGAGATATGAGTACATTCTAGAAATTTCTATGGGGAGTATACAAGGGAGTTATTGCTCAGTTGGACGTAGTTGACATGATGCCAGCTAAATTGAATTACGAGATAGTCAGTGTTTTCAGAATAGCATCCACTATTTTGTGAAATTTGTGGACATTTAATTGCTGTTTTATTGTATCCGACAGTTGTTTAGTGAACTTGTAAAATAGTTATTGAGCTATTCGCTATATAATGTTCCTCTTTACGCTTATTGGTGCTTTAAAATGAAAGTGTTAGTTATCCAGGAATTTGGACTCATTCTTGTATCCCTAGAGTACATCCACGATTCCAGAGAAAACGTCGCAACAATACGTCGAACAGATAAATAGTGTGAAACACCCGCAAAGAGAAATCGGTTACAACAGATTTTCCTTATTGTCCAGATTTGCAACTGATAAGTCTAGAGTGCTTCTATGCATAGATCGATTCTTATGCAAGTGACAAGGCATTTTTCTTATCTAGGACGAAAGTTATATGAGAGTAAATACTTGGAGCTAAATTATAGAAAACAGTTTTATCAAGGATATGTACTACAAGTGCTTTCTTTAATCAATAATAAAATCATTCAAGTTTTGATGTAGCTTTTCGGGAGCAAAATAGTTTGTACTTATACAAAGTAACATAGGATAGAACGATATAAATATGATTTTATACCCCTATCCTATGTCACTTTAATTGTAAATTGAACACTTTACAATTTTACGATGCTTTTATGAAATTGTTTTAATATTGTAAAAAATTTGTATGAGATTGTATGTGTTGATATAAGGCATGTTTAAAAGCCTATTTGATTTTGAAAAGCAAATTTATGATGTTTTTATGATATTGATTTTAGATATTGCTTTATCAATGAATCTATTCCATTGTAGAGCTACTGTACCTTTTGATGCTCTTTGAATTGGTCGTTACTCTTGTACTCGAGTACTCAGTAAAGTTTGTGATTTGTAACTCGTGTTGTTTGAGACTCAATTCTCCCGTTTATGCTGTATCGCTTCCCTTTTTGCCTATTTAAGTTGTAGGACTCCAGTCGGAGGATGACCCTCTGCAGATCAGAGGATCATCCTCTGATCTGCAGAGGATGGCGTGTTTGCGGATGGTGTTCGGCTTTACGGTGACAGTGCCCGGAGTGGCTTCTACTTTTGATCACGGGGGTTCGCCCCTTGGGGTAACCGCGGCCTGGCTACTGAATTTGTTCGGTCCCGGGTAACCTATCGCAGCGACTTTTTCTTCATACCGTATACCTTCGGGTGGAGCGGTTTTCAATTTCCATTATATAAAGACCTATACGCGAGAATTTGAATTCTTCATTTGAATATCAATAACTTATATAATTATTTTCTAATGTATCTGTGGCTTTCTAGACCTACCAAAAACCTCTCTGGTAACCTGCAACTTTGCGCATTTATAGAATCAGTCACGTAGCAGAACCTAACGGAGTTGGAGTTTCGATTTTTCCCCGCGGGACGAAAATAGTTTGTAGTTCACGAAAATGTTTTCAGACACATCAGAAACACTCCCTTACCGGTGACCTAGAAGGCTGAATCTTTGCACACTTGTAGTATCGACTATTGAGCAGAATTGAATTTAAATCCACCCTCAGAGGGGGGGGGGAGATTATGAATTCTTTCTGAAAAGTTTTTCCATACTTTCAAATAGCCCCCCCCCCTTCTCTCCCCGGTGTCTCAGAAGGCTAAATTTTTGCACACTTATAGTATAGTGACTGGTATGCTAGGCACTGTACTTATAGTATTAGCCTTTTGAATCGAACTTATCGGAACTGAATTTTCGATTGCTCCCTAGGGGTGGATAAAGTGGGGAAGGGGGGGTAAGGTCTCTCAGAATCCTCCTAAACCCTTACCCCCCGGTGACATTAAAAGGGGCGAAATTTGACCACGAGACAAAACTAGCCAGGCCAATTTTTTATTGAGGCGACTATTTTCGATTCTAAGCACCTTACATTGTTAAACAAAATAAAATTTATTAAAAAAAGGCAGCTTAATTTTTTTTTTTTTAAGTGTTAATTTCCTGGGGTGTGAGAAAATTCAAGCGAGCACAAATCCTATATGGTTTGTATTCTAATCAATTCCTTACATTATTTATAAATTCTTTATTTATTACCTGCTTTTTGTGTGACTATAGTGTTTTTCTTGTTTTAAAAAAGATGGTTTTTATTTCAGTTTAATGCTGCTTACTAGACCGAGCAGAAAAACCACTTCATTAAGACTTAATTGCAGCTGGTGCGGAAAAGCTGCCTTATGGGCCACAGTGTCGCTCAAAAGTTTTTATTGCTACCAATGATTTAAGGCCGTTAGAGGCCGGCGTTCCCAAAGCTCAGAAGTAGCATTAGGAGCGCCCACTTATACGTGGGTTCTAAATATTGTTACAAACAAGTAAAATGCCTTTACTGGATGCTCTTTTGGGAACCAAAAGGGACAAACACCTTTACAGACAGCCATTCTCATTACATCGATGCAGAGTTGTCATTTGTGAACGCTCATGGCAGATATTTCACGATTTATTACCAATTTGACGACTTTTCGAAGGTTCGAGAACTTACTCAAAATAATGAATTTTCTGAGAGATACGATCCCCCCTTCTGAAAGTTTCTACGGAGAGTATATAGAAGGAGTCGTCACTCAGTTGGAGGGCGGTTGACGTGATACGAGCTGCATTGAATTGTGAGACATGTCAATGTTTTGAGAATAGTATCGGCTGTTTAGTGAAATTAGTGGAGCAATTAATTGCTGTTTTATTGTATCTGACTGTTGTTTAGCGATAGTCTGAGCTAGCTATCGAGCTATTTGCTGTATCCTGTTCCTGCTTGTAAGTAAACGTTTTAGTTATCCGGACATTTGGACTCATTCTTGTATAATGAGAGAACACCCACGATTCTCTGTTGTTGAAACCGACTGTTGAGAGAGTTGGGGTCTTCTGTTGTTTAGACGACCATAGGATGCCTTTACATCACCTAATGCATATGTGCAAAATCTGCAGGATACATCGCAACACTATGATAGACAGTACAGTTAATGCAAATTAGTTTGAATGTAGTAGTTAATAAAGCATTAAAATAGCATGTTTTGTCACGAATCAGCTGAATGCATCAAATTTATCATATTTACTAACATGTTACCAACTTCCTTTTTTAATTAGGATTGTCGTTCTTAGATATTTGCTATCATTTAGAAAAACAAAGACAAGATTGAAGGGCGAAAATGTGAGCACAGTAAAGCGTTGGAATAAGTATTGGTTTTTTTTTTAAATTTTGTAAATAATTAGAAATACATATAATATTAGCGTTTATAATTGCGTGGATACACATACACATATACATTGCATACATACATAGGGCGCGGTAGCCCAGTGGTTAGCGCGCGGGAATTGCACTCGGTAGGCCCGGGTTCGATTCCCGCTACTGCTAAAACTGCCACAGTGTTCACGCGGAGTACGATCAAGTTAAATGTGTGGGTCCGTAAGTCCTTCCGAGAGGTTGGTGATAGGGGAAGGAGGGTACGATCCCTGTGGATGCTTCCCCCACTGGGTTCCGGTCTAAATTGAGTGGCACTTCCCGGCCGTCCAAACAGTTACTTTACACCTTTCTGGTAGGTCGGACGGTCTGGGTCTCAACAACAACAACACATACATACATGGCCACCCAGGTTTTAATAGAGTAGATGGAATTATTTTGTTTATTTCAATGATAAAAAGATAAATCATATAAATCTGAAATTTGAGGCAATGTAGACCTTTAGTTCACACTTTTCTATCTCACACTTTCTGGTCCTCGTTTTTCGTGCTTCCTCGTGGCTTTTGCAGATTTGTTTCGTTTTCCCGAATTGGAAAAATAATATCACATTATAATATAATTATTATAATACATATATATTATAATATAATATAATTATTATAATACATATATATTATAATTATTATCATCAGTTTCGTTAAGATCTGAAATTCTTTGATCACTGTTTTAACATTCATCAGTGTTGCATTTATCATATTACGAAATTTGCGTAATATTTCAAATATCCTGCCATCGATATTAGAGAATGATTCACACAGCCGCGGCTTCCGTTTCCTCTATGAATAACAACTACTTTATACTTCCGCACACGAAGTATAGAGAAAGTATTGTTTTCACGAAAATTTTCGATTTCGAGATTTTGATGCCAATATATATATGAGGACCTCCTGAACACGTTTTGATTATTTTTAGAATTATGTTCGTCTGTCTGTCTGTGGTCGATTTCTTGTGCACACGATAGTTGCTACAAATTTTAATGGATTTTCACGAAACTTTATATTTGGCTCTTTGTTATTAAAAAAAGATACAACTATATAGAGTTAATTGGATTTCAAGCGAAAACTTCTAAATTTATGCAAAAATTTTCGTTTAAATCTCCTTGGATTGAGCATCAAATTCTAGAGGAGAATAGGGGCGGGAAGGAGGGGGGGAGGGTCACTGAAGATCCACTTGAATAAGAACGGAAGTTTCACTTTCCGTTCTTATTCTTTTTCTTGTTCAAAGAGAACCGAAAATAGAAATACTTAGTTACCCACTGCCCCCCCCCCCCCCAAAGCTCCTCCAGAATGTTATGCTGAATACAAATCAGTCATCATTGAAACGCGCTTTAATTCTTTACCTGTTGGAGATAAGTGGGTAATGTAAATTGCAAGAATGTTGAAAGTAAGATAGGAAATAAGACAGCGTTAATGAAATAGTCATCCCAATAATTTTCAAGAAGTTACACTTTTTAAATTTTTATACAACCCTCTTAGAGAAATTTGGTCAATCAGAAAATTTTTATTTTTAATGCAACAAGATCATTAAAAAAAACCCGCATATCTGTATCTTTAAAATTGAGCGAGTATTTAATTGAAAATTGAACATTGTGTATGGGGACCCTATATCAAATTAGAAATATAAATGTGTGACATATCACAAAAGAGATAAAACTGGATGATAATACATAGGATACCCAACCGCGTAGTGAGTGCCACTGCATTATATGTTCTCTGTCTGTGTAATGCTTTATTTAGATGCATTTGTGATAAAAAAAATTGACACAAATTAACGTATTTTTGACCTAAACAATTTCCATCATCAATTTGTTTATGATCTCTATTTTCACTGATGAGACAGCTTTTCACATGGTATGGAAAAGTGGCATAAGTCAGATTTTTCCCTTTATCATAATTCAATTGATTTTAAAGATACAGATACGTGTTTTTTTTAATAATCTTGTTGCATTAAAAATAAAAACTTTTGATTAACCAAATTTGTCTAAGGGGGTCGTATAAAAATTTAAAAAGTGTAACTTTTTGAAAATGAATGGGAGGACTATTTCATTAACATAGTCTTATTTCATACCTTACTTTCAACATTTTTGCAATTTACATTGCCCACTTATCTCCAACAGGTAAAGAATTAAAGCGCTTTTCAATCTCTTTGGGATACCCTGTATAGTATTATTATAAAGCATAATTCTCTGAATCTGGGATTTTGAAATAATGGTGATGAATTGCCACACACTTTAAACTAAAATTGAGAAATCATGATGTGACATTGGATGTCACAAAATATGGCATGCGTCTCGTAAAAAACAAATGTATCGGACGAGAGAGTGTGGAATCGGGTGGAGAGTTACCTGGGGACGACAAAACTTTAAATCTGAGAGAGATGGAATGAATTTAGTGTGAACGAAAAGTTAGTAACTCAGGAGGCAAATACGAACTTGCTATATAGAGCATGGCACGGCTATAAATATATTTAATTGAAAATTGAACATTGAGAATTAGGACCATATTGCTTACTATGATGCAAAAATATGCATTCAAGGAGACTTAGATCAAAATCAAAACATTTGCATAATTAAAGTGTAAAAAAAAGATAAATTATTTAAAATTAAAAATGTAATTAAATTTTAAATTTAATTAAAAAAATTTAAATTCTTCAAATGTTTTGATTTTGATCTAAGACTTCTTGAATGGATACTTTTACATCATAGTCAGCAATATTTTTGTTTCTGGAAGCAACAGTTTTGTTGCAATCATGCGCGCGAGCAACCTATATAAAAATAAAATTTTAATAAATACATGCAAATTATACAATTTTAAAGAATATTATTAAAAGAGTCACCTTATTGAAAAATTATCACATGTTCTACAGGTATTCACTTTTCAGCCATAAAATTTTTAGGTATTATTGATGTATAATAGAAGAGGTACAAAATAAAACGTGAAATACGGAAATTTGCTCTGTTAATGGCACTTTTAAAGGTCGTATGCTCCCTTAAGTTTCATTTCATGTTAAATACTCGGAATATCTCAGATGCATTGGTCGTGTGATAAACAGTTGATGAAGAACTCAACTTTATTGGACAATACATGGCACTAAAATATTAAGGGCTGGAATCAGGAAATGTTTCTTCGCAGTTAAGTTTCATTTTATGTCAAATCATTGTTTCTTCAGGACTTTGGGGGCGGATGGAGGGGCGAATGAAACTTTAGGAGAGGCAAATATTCTAATTGCCCTAGGTTAACTGGGAAACTAGGTTAACATAAAATGTCTCCTGGAGGGGGCTTCGCCCCCCTCGGAGGTATGCTTGAAAGAAACACTGTGTTAAATACTCAAAATATTTCAGATGCATTGATCGTGTATTGGTCATATAGTTGAAGTGTTGAAAACCCAGACCACACGACAGACCCGAAGGTTTACTGTTGCTAAGTGTGTGGCCGGGAACGTATTGGTTATATAGTGTCGTTGATGAAGAACCCAATTTGATTGGACAATAAAACATTAAGTGCTAGAATCAGGAAATATTTCTTCGCAGCTCTTGTTTCATTTCATATCAAATACTCGAAATATCTTAGATGCATTGTTCGTGTAGTGGTTGATGAAGAACTGAACTGCAATGACCAATATATAGTATTAAAATCATTAAATACTGGAAGAATTCTCTCAGGACAACAAAAAAGCATCTCTTAAGCAAATGGTTCATTTGAAAAAGAAATATTTTTTCGCAGTTTTTGTTTTCATTTCATGTCATATACTCAAAATATCTCAGATGCATTGTTCGAAAAGGGTTGATGAAAAACTCAACTTGGTTGGGCAATAGATTGTATTAAAATCATTACAGGCTGGAATCCTTCCAGAGTAACAACAAACTATCCCTGAAGCAAATGGCTCCAGAAATTTTGCATTGAAAAGGAAATATATCTTTACTGCTCTTATATTTAATTTCATGTCAAATATTCGAAATATCTCAGATGCATTGTTCGTGCGATAAGTGATTGATGAAGAACTCAAATGGATTGAACAACAGATAGCATTAAAATTGGAATCCTGTTCCCGGGGCAATAGCAAAGCATAAATAGAACGGTTTTCTTTTTATTAATGTTCAACGGCATCGAATGCATTCCATACTACGTTTCTTTGAATCAATACAGACACTAAACTGCGCTTTGTACCATAAGTACAGTCGACAGTTATTAGGAGCTGACAATTTCTACCCATAGCGATAATGGAAGTTATAATTGCCGCACTTGAATAAGAATTCTAAGAACGTCCCTCTTACTGACGTATTCTGTAATTATTAAATGCTGCTCTGACAATGACAGTGGAAGTGAGTACAGCTTTTGAAACCATGATAAGAATTTAAAAATTTGTCCTAATGTTTTTCCACAATATCGAAATCTTTAAATATGTAGGGTAAATCATGTGTTGGACACACCAGATTTTTAATACATCACAACAGAAAGCCTACTGCTTTTCAACGTGATCGAATAAGAAAAAGGTAAGTTTCAAACGTGATCGAAAATAATAATGAAGCTCTGCTTTTGTTTTGTTACATTGCATTTCCAGGGAAATGTAATAAATAATGGATGTTTATCAGTAATAGCAAAAAAGAAAAAAACCTAAAGCATCTTTATCCGTTTCATATTTCAGGAAAGACTGCCAATATCTCCCCCAGAAAGAAGTTGCAGCTCATTCCTTATAACGCAAACTAAAATTTCTGTATTCTAGTAGTATACCCGTTCTTCATACGGAATATGCACTATAAAGGAACTTAAAATTCACAATTATGTGCAAATTTCTGTACACTGCAAAACAAACATTTGTGAGGAGTAAGGTTCCTGGTAGTCATGATAATATATATATATGTGTGTATGTATATATATATATATATATATATATATATATATATATATATATACACACACACACACATATATATATATAACAAAAAAATCGACGCATCAAGAAGGAGTTGTCCGATTGTAATGAAATTTCGTATGCAAAGACATTTTGAGCGAACATGCAAATGAATAAAATTTGGTGTCCAATGAATAAATAGTGGGAGCTCCAGCGCATCGGAACTGCGCATTCAACAGGTGTATATCTGCAGGCGGGTATGGTGTGGAATGCCATCCCCTTTAATAGCCGGTCCCCTTTGGTAGTCATTTTTGGCACACTGACAGCACAGCGGTACGTAGACAACATTCTACGACCGGTTGTGTTACCGTTCCTTTTGCGACACCCCAGACTTACTTTTCAACAAGATAATGCCCGGTCGCACACGGCACGTGTTGCTATGAATTGTCTTCAAGCTTGCCCAACACTTTATTAGCCAGCTAGGTCTCCTGACCTCTCTCCCATAGAGCACATTGGGAACTTTATGGGAAGGCGATTGCAACCATCCCGGAATGTTGACGATTTAGCCCGACAGTTGGAGACAATTTGGTAAGACCTTCCGCAGGACACCATCCGTGAACTTTATCAATCTATGCCACGCCGGGTGACATCTTGCATCCAGGCCAGAGGTGGACCAACGCCTTATTGACTTCTTCTCTTTGAATATGGTCAAACTCTAAATCATTAAATTGTTCTGAAATTTGAATCGTTTCTTTTTCTATGCATGTTCTTCACATCCACCAATTTTTATCACAATCGGACAACTCCTTCTTGGTGCGTCGATTTTTTGTTATAGAGTATATATATATATATATATATATATATATATATATAAGGTAGGATCAAACTGTGCTGATATCTCCAACCCTGATTGGAGAAGAGGGGAACTATTTTACAGTGGCGTAGAGGCACATGTGACGCGAGATGTAAAAAGGAAGAAGCAGGTCCGCAGTGCAGGGTTTTTCCAGACAATGCGTGTCAGTGAACTGTAGTCGTTCGCGTTCGTCGAAAACGGAAATGGCGTTTGAAGAACAACGTGCGAAAGAACAACACCATTTCCGTTTTCGACGAACGCGAACGACTACAGTTCACTGACACACATTGCCTGGAAAAACACCTGCTTCTTCCTTTTCACATCTCGCGTCACATGTGCCACTACGCCACGGTAAAATATTTCCCCTCTCCTCCAATCACGGTTGGAGATATCAGCACAGTCTCCGAACTTTTTGATCCTACCTTGTATATATATATATATATATTTTCCCATTTGATTGAAGATTTGCTGATTTATACTTTTATTTTGTAAGCTTGTTAGAAAGTTAGGTTTTTCGAGTTACAGCTTCTCACTTTTCTTTCATTGGCCTTTCAAACTATATATATATATATATATATATATATATATATATATATATATATACACACATACAAAAGTAACGATTCGGCAGACGATAATTAGCTGAATATTTCAGAAATGAAGCAGGAATTTTCATGACCGCCTGTAATTGTGACTTGTCTGATAGTGTGATGAAATTATCACCAAAGTAACTGAAAAAAGTGAGCAAAGATTGCAGAAAGTTTTACAGTTTAGTATTCTAAATGGCATTGTTATTCAAATCATTCTATCAAAATATTTAATTTAATTGTTATAAAAAGAAGTATATAAGAATCTCTGTTTCCGCTATACAAAAATTATCTTCGCAGGCAGATGTGATGAATAAAATGCCCTTGTCCCGTTTGTAAACAAATTTATAAAAAATATAAAATTGGATCAATATACGCCAAAATGAGGAGAGCTAAAATCATCACCATTGCAAAAAGGCCCCCCAATATATAAGTAACGGATCTATAATTAAGGTATGAAGGAATAAAAGCATGAAAAAGAATGGGAATGTTTAATTCTTCTGCCCTGAATTTAATCTATATAAACAAAATTGAAAACCTGCCTGTTTGTATGTTTGGCTCGTCATTGCAAGGAAGAACTGCTTCACCGAATTTCATTAAATTTATGGGGTATCTGGGAATAAATCAAAAATCTGGATCCGTTAGGTTTCGTAGCGTAGTCGACATTATAACTGTGCGAAGATCCAGCCTTTTAGGTCAACAGAGGAACTTCTGGACGATGTGGAAATCCTTTTCTAGCTGCAGCATTTTCTCTCCAGAGGTGAGGAAATCGAAAATCCAACTTCATGTACTACATAGTCGATACAGTTAATGCACAAAAATTTAGTCTTCTAGGTCACCAAGGTAGCTTCTGGAGAGTCAAAAACACATTTGATACGTTATTATCAAATTATATACAGAGAATTTGCATCGGAAGTGCGAAAATTAATCTTTTAATGATTCAGTGTTTTTAACTCGTGTTAAGAGTTTTCTTGGCTCGGAAATAATTGTGTTTTCTTAAATAAAACGACTGACTTTTCCGAACTTTTTTTTTCTTGACCAGTGGATAAATCTGAAGGATATGTTTTAGTGTAGGAAAGTAATTAAAAAAACGATTCAATGGAGGATCTTGCTTCCCTATGTTTACGGTCAATACACGATTGCAACCACCTTCTGCAATCATTGGAGGTTAAACTTCAAGAACAAGTCGATAATGTCCTTTTTTGTTACATTCACCGCGTCCCCGATAGACGTTCTCGAAGCTTCTTATCGATGGGAAAATGCCACTCATTTTTCGAAGCCAACGCAGAAACCAATCTGGTTCGGTTTGATTAGTCCGGGAGATTTTAACCCCGGGTGCATGACGCTGATCAAATAAGAGGACGCAAGGTATCAGAAATTGGCTGAGCATTGCGTGAGTAGCTGATAAGTTAAATGGCATCTATTTAAATGTTTATTCAGGCTGCATTGTCTGGAGCATCGAGGTAAGATATAGGGGTCCAATCAGTGTTTCTTTCAGGCATACATCCGGGTTGGGCTCATCTCAAGAAACATTTTACGTTAACCTAATTTTTACTTTCCTTATATACATAATGTAAAAGGACAGTATTGTGACGGGGTCGAAAATTCGAATTCGAGTTTTCGACGAGAGAGCGCGTTTCAAGCATCCCTGATCACGAATCAAATATTTTTGAGGTGATGTCTGTGTGTGTGTGTGAAAGTATGTGTGTATTGTGTGTGTATCAGTGAGTCTGTAGAGACGATATCTCACGAACGAATGGAGCGATTCGAATGAAATTTGGTACAAAATCACAATCCGTGAATATTGGAAGCCTATTGTCTTTAAACACAATCGAATGTTCAGAACCCCCCTAAATTTTCGAGTGAAATTTTGAAAAAAATCATCAAAAAATCAAAACCTTTAATAAAGTTACACAAATAGACATTTCTTATGTAATTTTTCTTTAGAAAACGATTGACATAAACTTTAGAACGCTAGCATGAACCATTCAAATATATTTATCAAAAAACCCCATAAATTAAAAAAATATATTAACTGTTGACAAACATGTTCACTTTTCATATGTAATATCGTGCGATAAATTGGGTGACATCATTCTCGTGGTTCTAGTTCGTTCCATTCATGAGAAAATATACTGTGAGTAATACTTTTGTATTTGAACGCCAATAGTTATTTATCTGCTGTAAGAATAACTTATTTCCCCGTCCATAACGCTTGGCGAGATTTTGGCGGAATGTTGCCAACTTGGCAACTTTTTAAATGTTGCCAAATTAACGAAAATCACGCCAAATGGATAAAAATGACGCTAAATCAATGAAAATGAGGACCAATTGACGAAAATTCAATATCTTGGGAAGAATATAAGTATCTACTTTAAGAATAACCTATTTTCTTGCTGTAAAAGTAGTAAATTCATTGCATTATATAAGGAAAGTCATGTGCTGCCCACATCAGATTTTTTTTATTGCAATTAATAATTAATGTGTATTAAGTGTTTTAAAACGTTTCCTGTTTTCATTTGGAAATGAAGCTACTTATCTTGTATACAGGGCATAATTACATAAAAATTACATAAAAATAAAGAAAAGTATTAACTATCGTGAAATATGTTCATACATTTGCAATATAAGCAACAAATTTGTTAGCATCATTCTGATGGATCTTATTCGTTTCATTCACTAGAAGAGATACTTTGTGTAATAGTTTTGAACTATGGCGCCCAACAATTCGCCAATAGTCATTTATTTATTTCTAAGCCGTTCTATCCACAGACTATTATAGTATTCTGTGGTTCTATTCGTCTGTTTGTAACGCTTGGCGACTTCTTTTAATGGTAACTCCAAATTTGCGAAAATGACGCTAAATTAACGAAAATGACCCCAAATTGAAATAAATAATTCAAGCACCTGCGTGTGCCCCTGCGTTGCAAATGATATTCCCAATTGATTGCTGCTACGCAGTGGACATAAATATGTTGCCTACACCAATGCCTTGTGCAAGGTTGGCAGTCCCCCTGCTGTGTCTTGAATTAATTAAAATATTTTAATGAATGGACTATATTATATTTATTGCGGATGCTATCAATATTGATAAATGTCAAGTTAGATTTGCGAGAAATATAAGTTAGTAGAACGCTTCGCAATAGATTTATCTACACGTTGTCATCCAGAAAATATGTTAATAAATCTTCCCTTCAACGTTAAGTACATTTTACCAATTACCATGGATCTTGTACATCTTTTTTTTGCTATGAAAGAAAAAGAATTCATTGCATTATGTAGAGAAAGTCTCGTGCTACCTACATTATATTTTTTTCATTCTGGTAATGATTGTGATACAGTTGGAATTAAGATACAATGGAATATGAATGTATGAGAAAGTCGAATGGAGACTCATGCTTGCAATCTTTAAATTTTTACTTTCGACTTTCACTATATACATAGTATAATGTATAGGGAACTTATTGTAACGAGGTAGAAAATTCGAATTCGAGTTTTCGACGAAAGAACATCCCTTTCAAGTATCCCTGAACTCGAATTGAATGGTTTTGAGGTGATGGCTGTGTGTGTCTGTGAGTTTGGGGAAGCGATATCTCCCGAACGAAGGGAGTGCTTTGAACGAAATTTGGTTCAAATATTACAATCAGTGAATACTGAAAGTCTATTGATTTTAAACGCAATCGAATGCTCGGAAGACCCCTCCCCCCTCTCCCCAATTTTCGAATGAAATTTTGAAAAAAATCAGAATATTTAATAATGTTACATACATGGCCATTTCTTATATATTTTTTCATTGAAAAACGAATAATATAAACTTTAGAACGCTAGCATAAACCGTTCTCGAGATCTTGCACATTTCTCAAATAAATTCATCATAAAAGTCACTTGAAATTAAAAAAAGTTTTAACTATTGTGAAATGTGCTCACTTTCATATATGATATTATGCGATACATTTGTTAATACCATTCTCTTGGATCTAGCTCGTTCCATTCATAAGACAAGAAAGATACTTTGGATAATAGTTTTGTATTTTGACCTCTAACAATTCGCCAATTGTCATTTATAAGAAAAACTTTTCTCTCTGTTTGTCGATACCACTTGGAGATGAATTTAACGAAATTGGCATCTAATTCAGTGAAATATCTCCAACTTAGCTATATTTCGCCCCCATATTGACGAAAATATCGTCAAATTGCAAAATTGGAGCTACATCTATGAATTAATTATTGAAATATTCTAATATATATGCTACATGTATTGATAATTGTCAATTAAGAATTGTGTGAAATATAAGTTATTTGGATACTTCAAATAATTTTACATGTTGTCATCTGAAATAGAGAAAAATTTACAATTCAACGTTAAAACATTGTGCCTTATACATATTATTTGACCTTATACATCATTTTTTCACTGTGAATGAAGTAAATGCATTACATTATATAGGAAAAATCTTGTGCTGCCCACATCAGATATCTATCAGATATGTATTCTCCATGAGCTTCCAATTTTGTTCAGTTAAACCCACTCAATTGCATACAGCTGCAAATCAGGCTGGGGAGACTTAATTATAGCCACAACCTGCACGACACAAATACATTCCATTCATTTGATTAGGGCTGTGCCTCAGAACATGTGATATATATATATGCTTACTTTTCAGGGTATAATCTTTTCCAGTTTGTTAACAAAGGAAGAAATGCTAAGAAATAAAACATAATGGCATTTCTTGGTGTTAGGAATTTGAAGAAGTTAAACACCCGGATTCTGGATAACAAAAGATAAGCACACAGGTGTATCTCAAGGTTGCAGAAAATTCCCAGCTTGAGATGCACGCGCTTGGATTATTTACTCAGAACGGTGGTCATCTGACTGCGGTTTATCCCCGTTTTAGCCCTTCCCATTTCACCCCTTACGCCACCCTTTTTTAAAATAGTAGCATTTCATCCCTTATCCAAAGTACACCTGTTTCCTAACTTTTCTCCCAACTGAGAGGGGTGCAAATGACTCCCCAAGGGGATGAGTTCTGAGGAGCTCCGTCCCTCTTGGGATCACTTTGAACATTGTATTGTGATTGCAGGTGTCTCAGAGGGACTCAAGGAATCGCTTACTGGAGTGCCTAGCAAAGCTCTTAATGGCTTGCTTTAAACTCCGATCATAAGAGTTTTGCCACACTAGGAGCTAAGTCAAATAATAAAAACAGTAAATCAAAAACCTCGAACCTCCAACTATGGGCAAATGAAATAATGTCACAGTATGAAGATAAGAACCACACCTAGAGATTGGAGATTAAAGGCGCTTCGCGCCTGGTGCTCTTTTCTGGACGAAACCCATCACTCCGATCATAAGAAGGTTATGGGAAATCAGAAACCAGACTGTTAATGTGGTAGGGATCCCGCGGGATCGTAGCGGTGCACGCTGAACAGAATTGGGACAAGTCCCAACTTGGTCCACGTGTCGCTTAATTTGGAAAATGGAGCAATATCTCCGAGAAATAAATGTGTGTCTCAGAGGGAGCAGATCCAAACGACCTTCGTCAGTCGTGATGTTAGTGTTGAGAACAAATTAAAAATATTACTTGTAAATATATTGTTTGGCGTTATTTAAATATATTTGAATAAATTAGTTAGAGTGAATCCTATTTTGTCAGATATCCCTATGAAATGAATACTTATAATTGTTTTGTAGTAGCGTGAATATATATGTTTATGTAGTGGTTGTTGTGCAAACCCTTAATTGACGAACAGAATACAAAACTTTTCAGCTTATTACTTTTTCTAGTATTGTAAAGTACTCTCTAGCCAAGGTCTATTGAAAGGTAAGGTTGGCCAAAGATTGTACGCCAAGAGCTGGAATTCTCCCTTCCCTTCGCGACTGGCGTCACTGGTCCCAAAGACAGGTCCGTAGCCCGTTGCTGTCATAAGAAATACATTGAATACCGCAACAATTTTCTTAATTTAAATATACATCACATAGTATATTGAAATTTCTACCGAGTAAATGATAGATTACATTTCATTATTCATATATAAGAATATAATATTAAATAAAACTAGTTATGGTAAATTTTATTTAGGACTGTATTGTTAGAGTTGTTTTTAAGCATCTCTAACGATGATATTAGCAATTGAGCTGTTTAAACTATGCTAAAATATTTTCTGCATTTTAAAATTGTTATTAGTTTTTCTTTCATAAGTGCATAGTAAAATATCGGAGGATTTAGCTAAAATACAAGTCCATTTTTATCGAACTGCTTTAAAATATCATGCTTATAGACTTGACATGATAAAATAAATTAGAAGACAGTGAATGATTTGCTGAATGTAATTCAAAAATAGTTTTCAGAATTATAGAAATAAATAAATATGTGACGTCCTTAAAGATTTCAGGCAGAAAAATGCTCGTATTATTTTTTTTTTCATAATGAAATTGATATGTGTACGAAATCCAATTATTTAAAGACTTCTCCGAATGCGAGCAAATGTGGAAATCATATTTTGTACGATACAAAAGATCAGTACAATTATTTTCTTTAATTATGTATTATCATTGTTTCATGATGGTCAAAAAATTGAATTATTCAAGAAATTAAATGAGCACTGAATTTTATATAACGATAGGCAATTTTTGAATATGGGTACTTCATGATAAAAAAAAAAATGTAAAAATTAAAAAAAGTAAAGGGATAGGACGAGATATTGATTAGATAAGTTCAGTTTTGACCAGATTTTGAAAATGCCTTTCATAAAGGAACGTCTACCGAAATTGTGCCTTATTTACGTTATATGTTTGAAAATCAATGAAAGCTAACACATCCAACCAGTCAGTAGGTTTTAATCAATTGCGTCGACAGAAAAAATGGGGGGGGGGGGGCGATAATGAAATGAGTTGCTTCCTATTTCTCCTAATATCCTTCCTTCTAACTTCAATAGTTTTCGATAGATTTCTGGGGGGGGGGGGGGGGTATATCTCCCATTACCTCTTTAGTGGCTTTACTAGATTTGATCTCACGATCTTTCAACTAATTCTGGCGTTACAAAGGTCAGTGATCAAATGACTGGGTTACGGATTTTCCCCTATGGGAGAGAAGGATAATTTTAAAATTGGCCATTCTATAAAGGAGGAATGCCTTCATGGAGGACATTTTAAGGGAAGCTGCGTCACATTTATGTTACATGTTAGGAAAACCATGAAAATCTAACACACGCAGCCCGTCAATTCCTAACTACTAGGTCATGAGTAAACCTTAAAATTTAAAGCTCTCTCTCCATTGCTTATTTTTCATTTCTTCACGTGAATGACCAGAAATTCTTTCAGCTTTTCTTTTCATGGCGTTTCTTTTCATCTGTTCATTTATGTGCCTTATTCGAAAGAAGGTTCTGGTTCTGGTATATGTTCTTACAACACCAAGAGCTATTTCAGGAAATTGTTCTTTTATTTTCAGTTGGAGGTTCTTTAAAATATTTCTTGAATTAGAAATAAAATTTCCGTGCAGTTTTAAAAAGATATCTTATAATTTGGTGACTGTTTCTACCCAGGTATCACGTGGAACAATTAAACCACCTCTTGATAAAGATTCAATCCATTTTTTGTCATTTTCGGATGTTGATTCCACTAGATATGAATAAGTTCCTAACTGCGCTTCTTTGTGACGATATGCCAAATATCCTGCAAAAAAACAAACGCAAGGCTTCTTTTTCATTTACAACAGGACTGAAATGAATGTCATGTTGAGGCTCAATGGGGAGGGGGGGGGGCAATCTGCAGTGATGCTGCATAGTCTTTTTCTTCTAATTTGAAAAATAAAGTCGCAGTTAGTGTTTGATCTTGGTTATTTTCCACATTTGTAGTTATTGGCATAGGAAACTTAGACCCAAGCAATAATGTTTTAAGTCGGAATTTGAAATCAGTAGTAAGAGGATGGTTATAAAATCGTACAAGACCTCTAATTTGGGAAAATATATTT
Organism: Amaurobius ferox; assembly: GCA_951213105.1. Lineage (NCBI taxonomy): Eukaryota > Metazoa > Arthropoda > Arachnida > Araneae > Amaurobiidae > Amaurobius > Amaurobius ferox. The sequence continues at coordinate 33,650,719 of OX578135.1, read as the reverse complement.
TCTAAAGCATCTTGATCGACTCTAACTTGTCATCATGTATTTAATATTATTTTCTTTCATGTCATCATAAAGTCCTTTTAAGCTTGCTCTTGAAACAAGAATGCCTTTTTGGAAAGGCAGTATTGAAGTTTTAGAAATGACTCTGAGTTCCGTAATATCCGCTTGCATTTGACTTAGAATTTGCATTTGGTCATTTATATTATTTCCAAAAGCTCTGAGCGCTTTGATTTATTTTCATCATTAGAAACGCGAGAGTTAAAAACATCGACACATTTTCCCATGCTTCGGAAAGGTCTGGCTAGGGACCAGTGACGTCAGTAATTCCAAGAACTCTGGACAGGAGTAGGTTGCCAGAAACGAATGGCCTACCTCTCTTACTTCCATTTACCTTGCTCTCTAGCAGCAAAAGTATTATAACTTAGTCAAACATTATAATTCCTATTTTTGACCGTTTTACAAGTTTGAATTTCAATATAACGTTTTTAGGGTCATATATGTATATATATCAGTAAGTGTGTACAGTAGCATAGACAAAGGTGGGGGGGGGGGGGGTGTTAAGAGTCATACCTCCTCTTGCTTGAAAAATTACATAAACGAAACTTAATATTTTCACCTTTCCAAGATCCTGGCTATGTTTATGTGTGTGTAGAGGCCGTATGTGAGTCAAAGGTCTGCACGAGTCAAAAATTCAGTTTCACTTTCACCCCAACCGACAGAGTTAATGCTTAAACCCGGCACCAGCTCGAAGAACTTTACATGTATAGAACCCGAACCCGGCCTAGCTATGTTCAAAGACCATTGAATCCCTACCCGGTCAGGCTCGAAATGATTTATATTCAAATGTGGTAAAAATCTGAATTTGAAAGGTTTAAAAAACGCAGGATTTTTTTTTAAAAACACGACCCACTCGAATTTTATTGGGCTTTGTTGGGTTTTAGTAGGTATTTTCCAGTAACTCTTGAACTTTAATTTCCTCATATTTGTTGTACCTAAATTGATCATTTACCAGTGAAAACTGGGGTACATTTGTGTAAAATGTTGAGTGCAAATTTGTAAAAGTAATTAATAATGTAACTAGCTTTCAAAATTTTCTTCAAACTCAGACCAAGTTCGGGAACTGGAACTTGCGAGCCAAACCGGTAAAAATCTGAAATTTTGGCCCATGCGAGTAATTAAAAAATATTACATCCGATTTTTTTAGTCATTTTTATACGAAATTTCATATTGAAACTTTTAAATTCAGAAAAGTAAAAAAATAAAGAATTTGGTAGCTTTGAAATAATTAAATTATTTAGTAGTTATGAAAAAGATAACATAATGATGAAATTTTAGCATGAAAATGATGAGTTCATATTACTTAATAAAATAACTTAAAAAATGATCGAAATATTGTGATCAAGATAATTTAGAAATTGCTTATAAATAATTAAACAATAAAACAGAAATTTAAATGAATAAAAAAATCACCTAAAGTTATCGTTTAAATTAAAGAAAAATTAGTAGCCTGCAGTCTTAATTATAATGAAAGCAAAACTTTATATCAAATGATCATTATTAGAAAAACGTGCAATATCCTGAGAATGGTTCATGCTAGCTTTCTAAAGTTTATGTCATTTTTTTAAATAAAACATTACATAAGAGATCATTACATTCACATAATATTATTAAATGTTCTGATATTTTAATGTTTTTTTCTATATTTCATTCGAAAATCTGGGTGTCTTCCGACTCTTTGGTTGCATTTAAAATCAATAGGCGTCCAGTATTCACAGATTGTAATATTTGTACCAAATTTAGTTTAAAGTCCTCCATTTGTTTCTGAAATATCGAACACACACACACACACAGAGGCATTAGCTCAATAGCGCTCGACTTGAGTTCATGGATGCTTGAAGCATGATCTTATGTTGAATGTCGAATTTTCGACTCCCTCCACAATACTTTTCTTGTACATTATACAATGTATATAGATAAGGTAATAACCTCCATGTTTCAAATTGTAAGAAAAGGAGTTTCATTTAATTCAGATGAAAATTAAATAAAAAATCAATCTATTCAAGTGGGGGATAATAAAAACGTGTGTGTAGTATAACATTAAAAGCAATTTCTTTTCTTCTCATTTTTACTTTCCTTATATACATAATGTATAAGGAAAGTATTGTGACGGGGTCGAAAATTCGAATTCGAGTTTTCGACGGGAGAGCGCGTTTCAAGCATCCCTGATCACGAATCAAACATTTTTGAAGTGATGTCTGTGTGTGTGTGTATGAAAGTATGTGTGTGTGTGTGTCAGTGAGTCTGTGGAGATGATAACTGACGAACGAATGGACCGATTCGAACTAAATTTGGTACAAAAATCACAATCCGTAAAAACTGGAAGCCTATTGTTTTTATACGCAATCGAATGTTCAGAACCCCCCTAAATTTTGGAATGAAATTTTGAAAAAATCGTCAAAAAATCAAAACCACTAATAAAGTTACGCAAATAGACATTTCTTATGTAATTTTTCATTAGAAAACGATTGGCATAAATTTTAAAACGCTAACATGAACCGTTCTCGAGATATTGCACATTTTTCAAAAAAATTATCAAAAAGTTATATAAAATAAAAAAAAAATATTTCCTATTGAGAAACATGTTCACTTTTCATTTGTAATGCCATACGATAAATTGGGTGACATCATTCTCGTGGATCTAGCTCGTTCCATTCATGAAAAAAAGGTACTCTGAGTAATACGTTTGTATTTGAACGCCAATAGTCATTTGTCTGCTGTAAGAATAACTTATTTCTTCGTCCATAACGCTTGGCGAGATTTTGGCGACGAATTTGGCGGAATGTCGCCAACTTGGCGACTTTTTGAAATGTTGCCAAATTAACGAAAATCTCGCCAAATTGATGAAAATGACGCTAAATCAATGGAAATGACGACTAATTGAAGAAAATTCAATATCTTGGAAAGAGTATAAGTATCTACTATAAGAATAACATTTTTTTTAACTGTAAAAGTAGTAAATTCTTTGCATTATATAAGGAAGGTCATGTGTTGCCCTTATCAGATTTTTGTATTTAACAGGGGAGGGAACATGCTAAATTCATCTTTCTTACTTTCCCTGCGCAATATATAGTAATGTATTGGGAAAGTATTGGAATCGGGTTGAAAATCGCAACTCGAGTTTTCGATCAATCTACACAATTCAGGCACCCTATGGAACACGAAAAACTATTTTTAGAGTGAAGTCTATGTGTGTGTGTGGGGGGGGGGGGAGATTGGTGTGAATGTGTGTCTGTCTGTGCAATGTATGTGTCCACTATAACTCAAAAACTAATTGATCCAATGTCAGAAAGTTTTATAGAGAAGTTACCTGTGGGCTACCCTGGTTCTGATTAGACTTTAGTACAATTCGGAATAAAAGAACCTGCATTTTTTTTTTCGAAATGGACCCCAAAAACTTGCATGTATCCACTCTAGCTGAAAAACTAATAGACCAAATTTCACAAAATTTGATTGATAAATCACTTGGGTAGATTTTGGTATGATTCGAAAAAGAAAAGCCTGCCTTTTTCGCAAAATGCCCCACAAAAGTTGTATGTCTCCACTTTAGATGAGAAACTAATTGACCAAGTTTCACAAAATTTGGTAGATAAGTTGACTGTGGGTTATCGTGGTGCTTATTAGACTTTGATCCGGTTTGAAAAACAAGAATCTGCTGGGGTTTTTTTTTTTTAATGCGAAATGGCAAAAATTGCCAAAATGTAGCATAAAATGCTTCAAATGTATCAATTAAATGCATGTTTTATAAATTTTTTATGACAAAAGGAATAAGACCAACCCGTATTACTTTAAGACGGATCATTCTCGAAATATTTAAGTTTTTAATTTTGGGATACTGAACACATTTTTCCCTGTAGTGAAATAACTATTTACTGAAATTTCTTAAAAATTTAGTTGTTACGTCTCTCAAGGGATATTCTGATACTGATTAGATTTTGTCATGATTCTGAAACATATAACAGACTCTATTTTGCAAGATGGTCGTCAAAGATCGTGAAAATGTAAAATAAATGACTAAAATTGCTAAAATATATTAATTACGTACCTGTTCTTCGTGTAATTTTTTACAGCACAGCGAATAAAACCGATTTCATGACTCTTAAAACTGAAAATTGGATAGTAAATAAAAGAAGTAAATATCCTAATATCTCGAGAACAGCTTGTGATATCTTCTAAACACATAGTTCTGGATCATAACATGGAGTAGATCGGAAATTTCTTCCTTTTTAGTTGTCCGCTTTTTTCTGTTCTTATAAAAACATTTACTCATTACATAATAAGAATCATATTTGATGATTCTTATTTTATAGATACAAAACAAGTCATAACTAGAGAAAAGTGTCTATTAGTGTCCTGAAAATTATGTTATTCGCTTTTAAGTAAAAATATAGGTAAAAAATGCCTATTTTTTATATTTCAGAAAATTCGATTTTCGAAAATATTATGTTCGATCGATTGATTGGATCTCTATGAAAATCTATATGCCTCTTATATTTAGAGATAGAAAAACATGTACCCAATTCATTTTGAATCTCTCAATTTGCTCCAGAGATATCTTGCCCATACACATTAAGAAAATAGTTCATTGGTATTCAGAGATGTTTCAAAAGTGTATATTACTTAAAATTTAAGAGTCGGATGCTTGCACATGTTATCTTTTTGTTTGTCATGTATTATTATTATTATTACTATAAGCAAGGCACTTTGCCTATTTCAAAGATTGAATCATTTTATTGGGAGAATAGGTAGTGTCGGCGCTCCAAAGGAGATGGATCACTTATTATGTCTATTAAAAAATACCCTGCAATAGTGTATAGAATATTTGTCTCAAGCCATTAATTTTGAATGAATTTTGCGATTTTTATAAAAGGAAAAATAAATAAATAAAATAAAATAAATAAATAAAAAATAGCATTGTAATTGGTTAATAATGAGAGTTGTTTTTCCTTTCTTTGACAGGTTTAAATACTAGAAGATAATAATAAATTCGATTAAAATAAAAGATGTTAAACGTATTTTGGAAGTCAGTATTTAGATCTATTATGTTCGTTCGGACAATTAGAAAAATATGTCAATGATTGTTAACCACCTTCGTGAGAAAAATTTTCAGGTCGTTAATTTTTCGAGATGTTCATTCAATGTTGTCTTCATTAACAATAAAAAAAATGCTTATTATGGGACCTACTCATCAGCCATTTTAAATAGCAGTATACGTGACCTTCATTTTACTACCCTAAATATTGAGTTTTGTATAGCGAGAATAGAGAACTTCTTTTTTGGAGCTTTAATTTAATTATTTTAATAGAATGTTTTGAATAACAATGTCATTTAGAATACTATAGGAATTTGCACCTCATGGTGAATTTTAAGTTTCTTTATAATATATTTTCAGTACGAAAACGGGTATACTGCTAGTTAGGTATAAAATAGATATAGACGAGCATAGATCTTCCTAAAGGGAAATTATCTTTACTGTATATTTTTTGATAAAGTAAAGCCATTCCAAATGGAACGGTCACAAGGGGAACAGATCTCCTCCAACAGGCGAGAAGAGCTGTGAAGAGAAGAGACTATTGGGGAACGCACACCGTTTCCCCCTCTACCAACAGGTGAGGACCAAGGTATTTAGAAAGGTGAGGACCACAAGGTAATTAGGAGGGGGTGCACACAGAATGAAATGAGAATAACAAGAGACGCAGGATGAAATGGGAAGAGTTAAATGGGACACCACCCTGACTGTATGGGTCACAGTAGTCTGTGGTATGGGTCATCGCAGAACACCTTCTAAAGCAGAGCTTCCAAACTTTTTCATACTACGGTCCCCGAAATCTGAAAGGAAAGAAAAAAATCAAGGCTCCCCAAAATCTTTCATTTTCAGTGACCAACAGTACTTTATTTACCATTAATTATTATAGGCACATTTTAATTTAAATATTATAATAGTTCATTCACTTTCTTATAAAGCAAAAATAAAAATAAATGAAATAATATTAACAAAAATTGACTTTAAATTTAGTAATACTGCAGCTTACAGAGATAATTTAATAAAAGGTATGTGGTTGTATGTTTTTACATTAATGTCCAATACAATGTTTGAAATACCAATTAGCATTTCAAATATTGTATTGGATATTATCCAGAATTATCCAAAATTTTGAATGACTTCTGGACGTTAATGAATAGTTTCCCCTTGAAAGGAATTATCTGATCTAATATCAATTAATTCTTCTTGAGCTATCCACTAAATATGATCATATTTTAAGGATTTAGCAAATTTTAAGGATTTAGCTTTAGGGGCGTCATTTCACCATATTCTAAGGGGGGCAAAATCCACTCATAAGTTTTTGTTGTGACTTGTAGATATGACTATTTTTATCACTCGTAATCATGTAATGGCATTGAACTACTAAATTGTTTCAAGTATATAATAAATCTTTTTTCATATTGACACATCAGTTTTATGTGTAGTGCTAAACATAGGCGCCGACATAGTTGGCGATATTTTACCAAATTCTTCACCAAAGTTTTGCCAAACATTGTGGATGCAGAAATAAGTTATTCTTATAGTAGATAAACGACTAATGGCGTCAAATTAGAATGCTATTACCCAAAGTGTCTTCTCTCGTGAATGGAATGAGTTAGATCTACGAGAATGATGATAATATATTTATCACATAATATTACTTATGAAAAGTGAACAATTTTCACAATAGTTAATACTTTTTATGAATTTTATATGATTTTTTGATAAATTTATTTGAAAAATGTGCAATATCTAGAGAATGATTCATGATAGCGTTCTAAAGTTTATGTCAATCGTTTTCTAATGAAAAATTATATAAGAAATGATTATTTACGTAACTATATTGAACGTTTTAATTTTTTGATGATTTTTTCAAAATTTCACTCGAGAATTTTGGGGGGTTCTGAACATTCGATTGCGTGTAAAAACAATAGGCTTCCAGTAATCATTGATTGTGATTTTTGTAATAAATTTTGTTCGAATCGCTTTATTCGTTCGTGAGATATCGTCTCCGCAGACTCACTGACACACACACCACATAAATACTTTTACACACACACACACAGACATCACCTCAAAAATGTTTATTTCGTGATCAGGGATGCTTGAAACGTGCTCTCCCGTCGAAAACTCGAATTCGAATTTTCGACCCCGTTACAATACTTTCCTTATACATTATGTATATAAGGAAAGTAAAAATACTGCAATTGGAGAGTAACTTTATTTAAGTTATAAAATTGAAAATATTTGAAGTGAATCAAACTTTCAATTTTTGCAGTATATGCAGCTATAAGTTAAACACAATGATTTTCAATTCTTATATTTATAGAAATTATTTGCTGCTATCATCCCTAAAATTTATTTAATAAATGGAATTTCAAAATATCAAAGTGATTATGGAGAAAAAAGAGTGCAAAATCATTAGCACTTTCAGGAAACCGAAAACACTAAAAGCAGAAGTGCTGGACAGTCTAGAAACCATCATAGAACCTAACACCATTTTATGTGGAGATATGAATACCAGAATTATGGACAGAGGGAACACCAAATCCAATACCAGTTGTGAAAGACTACAAGAGTGGATCCGGGAAAACAACTGTGTCCTAATAAACAAAGACAAAATAACGTACCAAAGAAATCCAAGAATAACTTCGGGGATCGATTTTGATAAACCACATCATGACCCCTGATGCGGTTTATAAATATGACTGGAATACTTTGGAACTTACTTACGGAAGCGATCATTTCCCGATATAGTGATATTAAATAGATCCCTCAATGACCGTCCTAAAAAGAAAACCAATAAAAAAATTTACCTCAACTGGGATAAGCATACTCACGAATAATCTATAATCTCAAAGCTATAATCTCGGCTGCTGATAAAGATCTGAAAACAGAGTACGGGAATCTAAATCAAGAAATGAAAACAGCACTAAAGAAAAGTGAGAGGGGTAGAAGATATTTTGCGCGAAAAGAGCATACAGAATGGTGGACGCAGAGATGTGCAAAACAGAGGGCCCTAGTTAGAAAGTTTTATGCAAAGGCCACAAGAGACTTGCGCGACGAGAACTGGATGGAATCAAGAAGAACCTGGCAAAATACAGAATCATTATACGAAATGCCAAAAAACAATTCTGGGATCGAAAATTCTAAACGATTCAAACCCCCAAGGAATTCTACAACATCTTCAATAACTGGAAAGAAATGGAAGAACAACACACCAGAAGACAACTGGGTCATAGAATATAAAGGAAAATAAATATCGGAACCGGCCAATCAAGCGAATGCATTTGCTCGCTACTATACCGAGGGGGAAAATAATACACACGAGATCAGTGCCACGGAGTCAGTTGCAATACATTTCCCGGAGGTGACTGTAGAGGAAGTAAAAAAGGCCATCCAGAAACTTAAAAAAAAAACATCAGGCCTGGACGAAATCAGTGGGAAAATGTTAAAAAAGTGTAACAGGAACACACAAGCCTGATTCACAAAAATAATTAACAAATCTATAATGCAACACTGCATTCCCAAAAGCTGGAAAACCGCAACTATCGTCCTTATCTATATAGATAAAAAGAGAAAAATAGCATAGGAAACTACTGACCAATAGCTTTGACCTCTTATGTGGTGAAAACGGTAGAAAAAGTCCTTTTAGAAAGACTGTTGGGCTACCAAAAAGAAAATCTTTCCCAACTACATTTACGGATTTCGTCCTGGATCAGACACCGAGAAAACCCTTTTCAACATATGCCAGGAAATCCGAATCTGCAGAACAAACAGCAACTGCACTATAATGTTATCAATAGACGTAAAAAGTGCGTATGACAACATCAACATAGAAAAGCTGTTAAGAAAATTTCTTAAAAAATGTTGCGAGGAATACATAGTTCAGTGGCTAAAAGAATTCCTGCTAAAACGAACGGTAATGGCAAAATGGAGAAGAAAAGAATCGGATCCCAAGAATATTAATACTGAACTTTCCCAGGGATCAGTGCTTTCCCCATTCTTATTTAATATCTACATGACTGACATTGGAGAAGAAATAAAGAATACGGCAGCCTATCAAACACCACTTTAATAGTAAAGGATATAGAAGAATCCATTTGCCTAACAAAACTACAAAGCGCAATTCTGAAAATGGAAAACTGGGAAGCAAAATGGGAAATGACTTTTTCGACTGAGAAAACAAAAGTAATAAACATCTCCGTAAAAAGGAGAGTATAGAAACCAAACATAAAAATGTCGAGGAAAACAATCAACTGGGTTCACGAAATGAAGATTCCGGGCCTCACGATCACTGAGAAAGGGAGTGGAACAGACACCAAGAAGAAACCACAAAGAAAGTATATAAATCCATTGGAACATTAAAAATGTTAGCTAACCAAACCAGAGGTCTTCAAACAAAATCCTGATCGAGATTGTTAGACAAGTTCTGAAGGTCCAAATCGACTACTCGAGTTCAGCCAGATTGGAAGAAACCGTCATAAATATGAGCAAATACAAGATAATCGAAAATGTAGCAATCCGACTAGCATTAGGGGTTCCGATATACACCACTGTGGAAGCCATAAGAATAGAGAGCAATATCCCTGAATACGAGCTGCGTAATATAGAAAATCTTGAAAAAATCATTTTAAAACAAGAAATAGCTAGAGGCATCAAAGGATTCGCCCAAAAAACTCTAGAAAAACTGAACAAAATAAGAAGAAAAGAAATCGACGGGCACTCAACAAGGTTACCAACATCGCCAACATTATTAAGAATGAGAAACTGGAGTCCCTGCATAATCTGAATTCTAATGAAGCTCCACCGTGGAAAAACTCCAAAATCGAAATCAAAGAAAAAGGCTTTAACTTTCAAAACGCCCTACCCCAGGATATCCCTTTACTAAAAATTACATGAAAGCTAACCCGGAGGAGATATGGATAGGATTAGATGGATCGAAGAATAACAAGAAAGATCAATCATGCATAAAGCATTGATAATGAAACACTTTCCAACTCTAAATTTATTTAAACATCTCTAAAATGTGATACATTCAGTGGTAATATTTTTAAAATTATCACAATACTGCAATGATTAATTATATTTGAAAATTTAAAACTTCATCGAAATAAAAACGAACTTGATTCAAATGACGTCATCGAAAATATAAATCGCCTGGCTCTCTGTGTAAAAGCAGTAAATATTTCATTTATGCATTTTTATTTCACTCATCACAGTACTACAAAAATTTATTCTACTTAAAAATTTAAAACCATGGAGGTAAAAGTAATTTAACTCTATGGAAAAAACTTCATCGAAAAAAATCTGCCATTAAATCGTTTGCTTCTCAATGTAAAATCAATGAATGTTCCATTCATATCATCTATATTGCAGACTCCAGAACAAAATAATTTTGCATTAAAGAAATTCAGCAATTCTTATACAGCTCATCTTACACCCTAATTTGTTTATATTCTTCATAAGTGAAAATTAGTTTTCGTTGTAGAAATAAACAAAGTTTGATGATCATTTAAACTCAAATATATTGTAACTGCGCTGTTTCAGTATGTAGATGCAGATAATTTAAGCAAAAATAAAGCGGTTTTAAGGCAGATGCAACACTAAATATGAATTAAAAAGAACTTTAAAAATCACGATTTTGACACATGATGGATGCCATATTTTATTTTGAAGTGGGTCACGTGATCTCTTCATATAATGGTCACGTGAACTTTTCATATAAAGGGTGTAATTAATATTTTAATTTTTATTTATAAAACTACTGAATATATTTTGCTGAATTTTTTTTATATATTTCGTGGGATAATTTGAATATTTCCTAAAATTTTCGAAGCAGTTTGTGAATTTTAAATTTGCTTAAAAAATGTTTGAAAAGTTAGGTCCCATAGGGTTCAATGTATTTCACTTTTTCACCCCGGGTTCAATCCAAAACTAATTGGGTGATATTATTCATTTATATTCCCATAGGTCCCACAGACCGTTTGAACAAATTACTAAAATTTCATTCATTTTGATAAAGTCATTTTTACGGCAGTTATCGTGCTAACGGACAGACAGACAGACAGAATGAACAAAGTCATAAACACTTTTCAACTATGTTGTAATGTGTTAACAAGAAAGATCAATCATGCATAAAGCATTGGTTATGAAACTTTCCAACTGCAATGCAATTTTATTTAAACATCTTTAATTTTAAAATATTTTTAACATTTTTCAAGATACTACATTGATTTATTATATTTGAAAACTTAAAACTTCATCGAAAAAAAAAAACTTTATTCAAATGAAGTCATTGAAATATAAATCGCCTGGCTCTCTATATAAAAACTGTAAATATTTCAATCATACACTTTTATTCCATTCCTTTCATTCATCACAATACTACAATAATTTATTTTACTTAAAAATTTAAAACCATGGAGGTAAAAGTAATTTAACTCTATGCTTAAAACTTCATCAAAAAATAATAATATGAAATCGTCTGCTTTTCTATGTAAAATCGCTGAATGTTTTATTCATATCTACTATATTGCAGATTCCAGAGCATAATAACTTTGCGTTAAAGAATTTCAGCAATTCTTATGTAACTCATCTTACAGGTTGGTGTGTTTACATTCTCCTTTAGTGAAAATTAGGTCTCCTTGTAGAAACAATCAAAGTTTAATGATCATTTAAACTCAAATATATTGTAATTGCGCTGTTTCAGAATACAGATGCACAGAAATTAAACAAAAATAAAGCAGTTTTAGGACGGATACAACACTACATACAAATTATAAAAAAGAACTTTTAAAATCACGATTTTGACAAAAGCTGGATGACATTGATCATTTAACACTAAACCTACTGATTTTTAATGTATACCTATTTCTACCACAGCGGGTCAAATGACCCGTTTTCAAAAAGTCATAAATTTTATGATGTATGTATAACAAAAATATATCATTTAGTACAATTTGATGGGGGAATAAAACAATTTCGTCCAAATAACGGTTCAAATTAGTTTATTTATTCAATTAAAAAATGAATAAAAATAAGAGAACAAAATCTCAATTAATTATTGACTCACAAAATAGCACTATAACTTTAAATTGTCAAACTAAAACTACAAGTATAATGTAAAACAACAAAATTCTGATGCAATAGCAACAAGAAAGATCAATCACGCATGAAGCACTGAATATGAAACACTTTTCAACTTCAATGCAATTTTATTTAAACATCTCTAAAATGCGATATATTAATCGGCAATATTTTAAAAATTATCACAATACTACATAATTTATTATATTTGAAAACTTAAAACCTCATCGAAAAAAATGAATTTTATTCAAATGACGGCATTGAAATATAAATTTTCTGGTTTAAACATCTCTAAAATGCGGTACATTTCTCGGTAATATTTCTAAAATTCTTATACAATTCATTCTACATCTTTTGATATTTACATCCCCCATAAGTGAAAATTTGGCTTCGTTGTAGAAATAATCAAAGTTTGATGATCATTTAAACTGAAATATATCGTAATTGCGTTTTTTAACACTTTACAACAAAGTTGAAAAGTGTTTATGACTTTGTTCATTCTGTCTGTCTGTTAGCACGATAACTGCCGTAAAAATGACTTAATCAAAATGAAATTTTAGTATGTTGTTTAGACAGTCTGTGGGACCTATGGGAATATAAATGAATAATATCACCCAATTAGTTTTGGATTGAACCCGGGTTGAAAAAATGAAATACATTAAACCTATGGGACCTAATTTTTCAAACATTTTTTAAGCGGATTTAAAATTCACAAATTGCTTCGAAAATTTTAGGTAATATTCAATTTATCCCATAAAATATATAAAAAATATTCAGCAAAATATATTCAGTAGTTTTTCAAATAAAAATTAAAATAATAATTACACCTCTTATATGGAGCGATCACGTGACCCACTTCAAAATGAAATATGGCATCCATCTTGTCTCAAAATCGTGATTTTTAAAGTTCTTTTTAATTCATATTGAGTGTTGTATCTGTCCTAAAACCGCTTTTTTTTGCTTAAATTCTGTGCATCTACATACTGAAACAACGCAACGTATATTTGAGTTTAAATGATCATCCAAATTTGATTATTTCTACAACGAACCTATTTTTCACTTATGTAAAATGCAAACAGCAGAATATGTAGAATTAGTTGTATAAGAATTACTGCATTTCTTTAACGCAAAATTATTTGAGTCTGCATAGCTGATATGAATGAAATATTCATTGATTTTACAGAGAGAAGGACGATTTTTTTCGATGAAATTTTAGCTTAGAGTTTAATTGCTTGTTCCTCCATGGTCTTTAGTTTTTAAATAAAATAAATTATTATAGTATTGTGATGAATGAAATGAATGGGAAGATGTTATGAATAAAATGCTGCTTTTATAGAGAGAGCAAGGCGTGTTATATTTACATGGCGTCATTTGAATAAATTGCAGTTGTTATTGATGAAGTTTTCAAATATAATAAATTATTGCAGTATTATGAAAATGTTAAAAACATTACCGAGGAGCCAGACAATTTATATTTAATTGACATTGCATTTTTTGAATGAAGTTCATTTATTTCGATGAACTTTTAAGTTTTCAAATATAATAAATTAATGTAGTATTGAGATAATTTTTAAAATGTTACCGAGGAATGTATATTGCATTTTAGAAATGTTTAAATGAAATTGCATTGAAGTTGGAAAGTGTTTCATAATCAATGCTTTATGCATGATTGATCTTTCTTGTTTCAGTATGTAGATGCACAGAATTTAAGCAATAATAAAGCGGTTTTACGGCGGATGCAACACTAAATATGAATTAAAAAGAACTTTATCACGATTTTGACACATGATGGATGCCATATTTTATTTTGAAGTGGGTCACGTGATCCCTTCATTTAATGGTCACGTGATCTTGTCGTATAAAGGGTGTAATTATTATTTTAATGTTTTTTTAAAAGCTACTGAATATATTTTGCTAAAAATTTTTTTATATATTTTATGGGATAATTTGAATATTTTCTAAAACTTTCGAAGCAATTTGTGAATTTGAAATTCGCTTAAAAAATGTTTGAAAAATTAGGTCCCATAGGGTTCAATGTATTTCATTTATTCAATCCGGATTCAATCCAAAAGTAATTGGGTGATATTATTCATTTATATTCCCATAGGTCCCACAGCCGGTCTGAACAACATAGTAAAATTTTTTTTTGATAAAGTCATTTTTACGGCAGTTATCGTGCTAACGGACAGACAGCCAGACAGAATGAACAAAGTCATAAACACTTTTTAACCATGTTGTAAAGTGTTGAAAACGGTGTGGAATTTGGAATATGCGAAAAGAACACCACGGAGCGCAGCATAAGACTCCGAACTTCGTTTCAATCTTCTCTACTGAACTGGCAGCCCTCACTTACGCGGTTGACTTCCTCATAGAGTGCCACCTGACAGTGGCGGCTCGCGTATAGGCACTGTGGAACTGCAGCACTCCCTATTTCCCCTTGATATTATCGATAACATTTAATGAGTCCTTTCTTCTTTAATCACTTTCTTTATATACATAATGTGTAAGGAAAGTATTGTGACGGGGTCGAAAATTCGAATTCTAGTTTTGAACGGGAGAGCACGTTTCAAGCATCCTTGATCACGAATTTTTCATAGGAAACATTTTCCGTAGGCGTAGCCAGCTGTTGGAGCAGGAAGGTGCCCTGATTAAAAAAAATCTTATAGAAGCGCGATTATAAGCCACACTCCGAATTTAAATATTTTTCGAAATGTATAAATAAAAATATTTAAAAAAATTAAATTCAATCGAAAAAAATTTCTAAAAAATAATTTCAACCGGCCCTGTATACAAGATAAGTAACTTCATTTCCAAATGAAAACAGGAAACGTTTTAAAACACTTAACACTCATTAATTATTAATTACAATAAAAAAAATCTGATATGAGCAGCACATGACTTTCCTTATATAATGCAATGAATTTACTACTATTACAGCAAAAAATAGGTTATTCTTATAGTAGATACTTATATTCTTTCCAAGATATTGAATTTTCGTCAATGAGTCGTCATTTTCATCGATTTAGCGTCATTTTTATCCATTTGGCGAGTCTTTCGTTAATATGACAACATATAAAAAAGTCGCCAAGTTAACGACATTCGCCAAATTTGGGGCCAAAGTCTCGCCAAGCGTTATGGACGGAGAAATGAGTTATTCTTATAGCAGATAAATTATTGGCGTTCAAATACAAAAGTATTACCCAAAGTATCTTTTCTCATGAATGGAATGAGCTAGATCCACGAGAATGATGTCACCAAATTTATCGCATGATATTACATATGAAAAGTGAACACGTTTCTCAACAGTTAATATATTTTTTTAATGTATGGGATTTTTTTATAAATTTATTTTATAAATGTGCAATATCTCGAGAACGGTTTACATAAGAAATGTCTCTTTGCGTAACTTTATTAAAGGTTTTAATTTTTTGACGATTTTTTCAAAATTTCACTGGAAAATTTAGGGGAGTTCTGAACATTCGATTGTGTTTAAAAACAATAGGCTTCCAGTAATCACGGATTGTGATTTTTGTTCCAAATTTCGTTCGAATCGCTCCATTCGTTCGTGAAATATCGTCTCCAAAGACACACTGAAACACACACACACACAGACATCCCCTCAAAAATGTTTGATTCGTGATCAGAGATGCTTGAAACGTGCTCTCCCGTCGAAAACTCGAATTCGAATTTTCGACCCCGTCACAATACTTTCCTTATACATTATGTTTATAAGGAAAGTAATAAAAAAGCCCTTTAATCTGGAAATGGCCTGCGGTAACTGAAAGGTCGTTTTACTCTATTTTAGGCATTTAAAATATTTCCTAACTGCAATTTTCTTGGGTGTATTACTAGCAAAAACATCAATAACTCTGTCAATTGATATATTTTTACTTTCCTTATATACATAATGTATAAGGAAAGTATTGTGACGGGGTCGAAAATTCGAATTCGAGTTTTCGACAAAAGAGCACGTTTCAAGCATCCCTGATCACGAATCAAACATTTTTAAAGTGATGTCTGCGTGTGTGTGTGAAAGTATGTGTGTGTGTGTGTCAGTGAGTCTGTGGAGACGATAACTGACGAACGAATGGACCGATTCGTACCAAATTTGGTACAAAAATCACAATCCATAAACACTGGAAGCCTATTGTTTTTATACGCAATCGAATAATCAGAACCCCCTAAATTTTCGAATGAAATTTTGAAGAAATCGTTAAAAAATCAAAACCACTAATAAAGTTACGCAAATAGACATTTCTTATATAATTTTTCATTAGAAAACGATTGACATACATTTTAGAACGCTAACATGAACCGTTCTCGAGATATTGTGCATTTTTTTAAAAAAATTATCAAAAAGTCATGTAAAATAAAAAAAAAATATTTCCTATTGAGAAACATGTTCACTTTTCACATGTAATAGCATTCGATAAATTGGGTGACATCATTCTCGTGGATCTAGCTCGTTCCATTCATGAAAAAAAGATACTTTGAGTAATACTTTTGTATTTGAACGCCAATAGTCATTTATCTGCTGTAAGAATAACTTATGTCTTAGTGCATAACGCTTGGCGAGATTTTGGCGACGAATTTGGCGGAATGTCGCCAACTTGGCGACTTTCTGAAATGTTGCCAAATTAACGAAAATCTCGCCAAATGGATAAAAATAACGCTAAATCAATGAAAATAACGACTCATTGTCTAAAATTCAATATCATGGAAATAATATTCGTATCTACTATAAGAAAAACCTATTTTTTTAATGTAAAAGTATTAAATTCATTACATTATGTAAGGAAAGTCATGTGTTGCCCACATCAGATTTCTGTTGTAGTGAATATGGATTAAAGCAAGGGAACTCTTTCTTTCTTCAGTCATCGTAGCTCTAGTGTAATTATTCAGTCTCCTCAAACTGCTTGCGGAATGCTCACATTCACAAGATGTCACAGGAAGGGTTGCTGCAATACGAAGAAGAACGCTGATATTTGGAAAGAAATTTTCGTGTATATATTTTAAAGCTGTAGCTGGTGTGTTTGGAAAGTCTGATTGGGAATTAGATTTGAAATGTGCACACCAGCGCTTCATTTCTTGGGCTAAGAGTTCTGGGGTTGACAATTCATCATCCCTCAATTGTTCGAAAGCATTTTCTTTAGTTTCGTTCAATGAAATTGAAGGTAAAATGGATACTAAGGATAAGGCTTTCTTTTTTTCTAGTCCAGTGAATCGCGATTTCAAATTTGATATTATGCCGTCAAGTAACGGTATGGCTAAATTTACTTTATAAAAATTAATTTAAACGATGAATTGCACTTCACATTACTTCGATGAACTTGTCTTTTTTTGAAATGAAGTGGTGATAGGCTTTATGCCTCATGGCCTATCTTGTTCTGCAAAGGTCTAATAGAACTTTTCGTCTGCCTAAATCATGTGGTCAGTAATCATGTGGTAAATCTGGTGGTTAGAACTTTTGGTGACTGTCTTATTGCAGAAATTTTGTGGTAATTTTTACAAGAACGGGGTGGGCCCCCCTGGCTACGCGTATGTGTTTGAAGTGATGTCTCTCTGTGTGTGTGTGTGTCAGTAAGTCTATGGAGACGATATCTCACGAAGAAATAGAGCGATTCGAATGAAATTTGGTACAAAAATCACAACCCGTGAATGCTGGAAGTTCATTGTTCTTAAATGTAATCGAATGTTCAGAACCTTCCTACATTTCCGAGTGAAATATTGAAAAAATCATCAAAAAATCAAAATTTTTACTAACGTTACCCAAATAGACTTTTCTTATGTAATTTTTCCTTAGAAAACGATTAACATAAACTTTAGAACGCTAGCATGAACCATTCTCGAGATATTGCACATTTTTTAAATAAATTTATCAAAATGTCCCATAAATTAAAAAAAATATATTACCTGTTGAGAAACATGTTCACTTTTCATATGTAATATCATGCGATAAATTGAGTGACATCATTCTCGTGGATCTAGCTCATTCCATTCATGAGGAAAGATACTTTGGGTAATACTTTTGTATTTGAACGCCAATAATTTATCTGCTATAAGAATAACTTATTTCTCCGTCCATAACGCTTGGCGAGACTTTGACCCCAAATTTGGCGGAATGTCGTCAACTTGGCGACTTTTTTATATGTTGTCAGATTAACGAAAGTCTCGCCAAATGGATAAAAATGACACTAAATCAATGAAAATGACGACTAATTGACGAAAATTCAATATCTTGGATAGAATATAAATATCTACTATAAGAAAAACCTATTTTTTTATTGTAAAAGTAGTAAATTCATTCCACTGTATAAGGAAAGTCATGTGTTGCCCACATCAGATTTTTTTTCTTTATAGAGGGTGATTGTGAGTCTAAGTCCAATTTCCTGAACATACAAAGAAATTTCCTGAAAAGTTACCCAATATGTTTGCAATTCACTCTCAATATTTTTGCAATTTACGCAATATTGTGCAATTCTTGGTCACTTTTGGTCATAAAAGAATAGAAAAAATTTAATAGTGCATCCCAAAAAAAAACTATCCGATCGATAGCAAATAAAACATGCAACCATCTATGTGACGGTGTTGATGGAGGAGCTAGTTGATCTATTTCTAAGACAGCACATATTTCCGAAACAAGTGTTGTTTATCTACACTTTGCAAATCAAAATGCACGTTATCTCATAAAGATTAAATGTGCATATTAAATGGCTTGGTAAACCGGTTAGCACTATTGTTTACAATGTGACATGTATCCCCATCTATGTCCAAAAGATGTGGAGCCTTTTTAGTCCTTATCAAAGTTTCAACTCCTTTCTTAGTTCCTCGCATAGTGTTGCAAGAATCCATAAGCATGCTGACCAAGTTTATCCAAGGTATCCCATTTGCTTCTATGAACTCTAACAATTGGTTGTAAATGTTGGCAGCAGTACCAACATTAAGAGAAAAGGAAACTAAGTTGAATAACTACATTATTTTGTTCAAGACAATCGTTGTCATATCGAAAAGTTTTCGAACACCAGATGCAGAAACATTCACCCGGAGCCGCAATTTGTATTATTAAAATGTGCATTGTCTAGTGTCTACACTTAGATAAAATTTGGGATCAGTATCTTATGTGTGTTTTAATGAAAATGTTTGTTTTGTTCAAAAATATCTGTTCATAAAAATGTGGCAGAAAAGGCTTTAGATATTTTAATGAGTTTATTTCAAAGAATATTAAAATATACTTCCACTGGGAGAGACGCCAACCTCTGAAAGGGGTCATCAGTAGTAAAATCATAAGTTTTCAGTAAAACTGCATCGTTCATCAATAAGATTTTAAGTATATTGAAGATATATATTTTAAAATCTTAGAATAAATTAAAAATGTAGTTTTGCTAACTGATTTAATTAAAACTGAATGGCACTATCTATGTGAAAATAATTAAGAAATTAACCTTTATAATTAACCAAAATATTTAAAATAAGGTAGTTTAGTCTAGTTAATGTGCAACAATAGGGAAATGGAAGGAAAAGGTTAATTACGTACTCTCAGCAACGCCCGCGAAAAAAAAAATGAATTTCATGATCGTACTATTTATGTGAAAATAATTAGCTTTTATAATCAACAAAAATATGAAAATAAGCTAGTTTAGTCAAGTTAATGTGCAACAATAGGGAGATGGAGATCGATGGAAAAGGATAACAACGTTCTCTCAGCAACGACCGCAGAAAAAAAAAAAAAAAAAAAAAAATTCACGATCGTACTATTTATATAAAAATAATTAAAAAGGTAACCTTTATAATCAACCAAAATATGAAAATAAGCTAGTTTAGCAAAGTTAATCTGCAGTAATAAGGGGATGGAGATGGATGGAAAAAGGCAATTGTGTACTCTCAGCAAAGCCCGAAAAGAAAGACTGAATTGCCAATCTGATAAGAGAAATGTAATTTGTTTTGTAAAATATTTCTTTATTTTACTCGCACTATAAAAATAAATTAGGTCTATTGTTCCGATATGAAATCATTAGAAGAAGAAAATGGATGCAAACTGATAATTTTGGACTCTCAACAAAGCAGAGAATATGAATTGAATGGTGGGATGCATGGATTTCAAGGGATTTTCCGTAGTCTTGGGAGTAATATCAGTAAAACCGTAAGATAAAAGTAAACATCCGTACAAACTATTGAAAATCCGTAAAAGTTGGCATCTCTGCACTGGTCGTATCTATAAAAATAATATACTCTTATGAAAAGGGTAAAAGTAAAATAAAGATTTTCAAGTGCTGCGCGAAGTTTTTTCTCTGTTTCCCCTTTGAGTCCAATGACAACGTATATATAAATGACATATATGATGACATACATCACGGTGATTACGGAGACAAAAATTTACAACTTGTTTCTGATTGCCCTTCTGTGGGGAATTTTATGCCTCCACTTCCGGGTTAGAAAGACGAGTTTTGTTTGCAGTCCGTTTTTTGGACGCTGCGTGCTGGTGGAGTACCAGAATAAATACAGCTTGTCACACGAGAACGTCTGCGTTCTCGTGTAACAAGTTACTTTTATTCTTTCACCACCCCGCACGCAGCCTCTAAAAAACGGACGGCAGACAACGCTCATCAGTCGTAGGCCGAAGCTCAATTAAGATAATAGCTCTGGTTAAAACCTCTCTGTGATTTTTTTTTTGAAAAGCGGAACTTTGAGGAAAAAAATGTATTTTAAAAAACCGAATTTTTCAGAAAACCCGGATTTTTTGGGATAAAAGTAAAACAAAAAAGCGGGCATTTTTCGGGAAAAGCAAGAAAGCGGAATTCCACCGAAAAGGGGAAGAATCTCATGCTTGGATTTTAGAAAAAAAAAATACAATTTTACAAGAAAAACCATAAAAAAAAAAGATTTAAAAGTCAATTTCATAAAAAATCCCGGAAGTGGCAAGTTAAAATTTCCGGAACACAATCACCCCTGTACTTGTACAATATATAATCCTCTTTTCTTTTTATACATGCTTGTTTTCTTTTATACAATTTTAAAACAAAGGCTAAATATTTTCTGGAGCAGCACCCCCACTAATTTTAGCTACTAGCCGCCACTGCACCTGAAGTATATAATTCTATTAGACAGCTTGCCATCAAGAATGCAAATTGAAAATCAGAAGAACTCACGTAAAATCAAAATAAAATATATGTACGATAAACTAACGGTGCATACAGAGAAAACCCAGATAAAGATTGTATGGGTACCAGGACACAAAGGAATCGCACAGAACGAGAAGACGGACGGGAAAACAAAATATGCCGCTAATAACAAAATTTGCCCTGCTTGGAGTGTATGTACTTATGGAGACAGAATCTAGTAAAAGTTAGAATGAAAACGACCTGGAACACACGATGAAAACAATCCCAGTGCTTCCCCATATTCTCCTACTTGAGCCCTTACTATACTCAATGTTTCAACCTTGCCAAATCCCGAAGAGAAGTCACGATTCTCATGAAATTACGGACTCAAACACCTGTTACGAATTACCAAAAGGCGAAGTGAGACAAAAGCATAATCCCAAACTGCCCCAGGTGTAAAATATCGGAGACATTAGAGCACGTTATTATATATTGTCCACCAAATTACAAAAGAGAAGAGGCAAATGCTGGAAAGAAATCCATAAGCAAAGTGTTACAAACCTAACAGAACTGTTAGATCTGGAAAAGTACGAGGAACCCACCTCTGTTGCAATGAGCATTTGCGAACTGATCTCCATCAATAAACGTGGGAGTTTTATAGCCAGCCTAATTTGCATACTCCTTCTAAATCGCAGCGGCGTTCAAAAACTTTGCTCGTATAACAACTTTTGAACACATGAAGTCAGAGACAAGTCACTGATTACTACTTGGCAACTATCCAGCCTACGAAATAACAGATATTTGCAGACCGAACAGAACAAGTAAACTCTTAATTTCATAGAGAACCCGAAAAGAAACGAAATCT
This sequence comes from Amaurobius ferox, assembly GCA_951213105.1. Taxonomy (NCBI): domain Eukaryota; kingdom Metazoa; phylum Arthropoda; class Arachnida; order Araneae; family Amaurobiidae; genus Amaurobius; species Amaurobius ferox. The sequence continues at coordinate 33,628,590 of OX578135.1, read as the reverse complement.
ACTACAGACTGGTTATCAGTCACTTTTCTAGGAACTCAAGAAGTAGATAGGGGCAGCCATACGCCCACAGTGAGCAGTGCTGTCGTAAAAAGCCGGTTTCAATCGAATCCTAGAAGAAGAAGGAGAAGAAAATCTGTGACTTCATTTTATTTCTGAAATATTAACGTGAGATTTAGGAGAATATTTTGCATAAATTTTAATGCTGGAACCACAAAATAAATGATTTTGTGTTAATCACGTGTGCAAACATGTTTTTGAGCTATTTCTGACGTCATTATTGATATATATATATCGCGAAATCTGGCAACAACATTTTCTAATTATCATACAACAGCAGTCGAATCCGAAGGTTGCTATTTGGACGGTGGGTGATTGTAGCGGATTTTTTGTGGTAGCAGTTTTAGTTTCAGGATTTCATAACATTATCAATATCGTATTTCGTAGGGATGGATGTGAAAGCCAATTATTGTGGTTTTTTCGAAGGAACTGAAAAACTACTTGAGATATGGTTTGGCCGAAGAACGGAAAGTAGCTCTGCTTCTTGCGACTTACGAGCAGTACCACGGTAAGTCACCGGTTATTTTTATACGAAGACTGAAGCATTGCTGCTGTTTTAATTTTAGCAATTCAAGCGACTAGTCAAACTCTTATATATTAAAAAAATACGTGGGAATCGATAGTTCATTTAAGTTATTATTTATTTGTGTTTAAACGTACAAATAGTTTTTATCTCAATTATGTATACGGCAACTATAGTTCAATCAATTTCATGCTGAATAAATTATTTTTAATTGAATTTTGGTTGTTTGGAGTATATATTTCTGGGGAGGAATTTCACAATTATAAAGAAATAAAAACCTTTTATATTTATTTTACTGTAGTAGTAAATTCATTTGAATTTGATTTATGCCTATTAAGGGGAGTCTAAAACGAAAAAATGAATCATTTTCGCACTGTATTACAGAGTATAATTTCACAACTCAAATATTTTGTATATATTAAATTTTATGACCTATTATATTCCCTGATGAAATGCTACAATCAGTAGTACTAAATATTTAGTAATGAAAGAAAGCATAATGCTTAAAAATTTTTCAATACAAAAATTGTATTATGTAGATGCAGTATGAGAATAGAATGTTCAACCTTTATTAGTGAAATTCAATAATTCAAATTATGAAGTTTAACAATACATTTTATTATATAATACAATATACTTTATACATATTATAATGCATTTTATTATATATGGTATAGAGAGCATAAAGACTTCATTTGGTGAGATTTTTGGTGCCATGTGATAATCACAGGCTTCTGGTAACCCCTCCTAGCTTTCTGTTAGCTTCGAAGCTTCTAGATACTAAAGTTGTTCCATAATTATTTTTATTTTGAAAGCTCCAAACTCTTGCCTTCTATAGGGTTCTTGGTTCTATTACTATGAACTTGGCTATTGTAGCCTCAACTAAAAGCTGGCCTGATGCGATATGAGTGAATTTGTGTGTTGCCAATATTTCTTGCTACTATTGGGGATATAGGCTATTCCATGCTGATGAGAGAATAAACCATGATGATAAGTATTATAAACATATTTGAGTTACATATTGTACCTAAACATCAACTGTAAAATTGTTTCAACCATGAATTAAATTACAGGTGCTAGTTTTCAGATAACAAATAAAACCATGGTGTAACTTGATGCTCCAGCAAAACTAAAATCAATAAAAAAGTTGCAAGATACCCTTCAGAAAATGTCAAATGCATATCTCTAATGTTAATGAGGATTCACTGGCTTCTCATCAGCTTGAAGTATGTGATTTTTGTCTCAAATTCCTTTCCACTGTGGCCTATTTTGACAAATGACAATAAAATTTTCAAATGAAAAATAATATGGGTAGATTTCTTGAACATTTTTACTTTTAATACAAAATTTCAATTCCTTTTGTTCGAAACATACGCTACACATGCGCTATCGGGAATCTTAGGACTTATCTCGGTCTTGTGAGCTTTAGCATTTTAGTTAAAATGACAGAAAATATATTAGCAAAGATTTCTTTTAGAAAAAGCTAACAGTTTAAATTCTGATAAACATGAAACCAGTGTAATAATGTTATCTGAAATTGCAGCATAATCCTATGTTATATACATCATAGTATGAGACTGGATAACTAACTGATCACGATAGTAAAGAATGTGGAAACCCCAGGCCGTCCGACTCATCCAGAGGACTTGAGTAACTATTTGGACGACCGGGATAGTAAAGCATGTGTAAAATAAGTTGATCAGTTACTGATTTTGAGTCTTGTTGAACATATAAAATATACAAATGCTTAATCTGCTGTCAGCAGTATTATTTATGTGGTTCATATCACCCAGAAAAATTCATATTAACCCGTGTAAAAGTCTAATTTAATTATTAGACATTCGAATTTGAAATATGCACACGAATCCAATATGCACATCCAAGTATCAGCTCGTATTATATAGGGAAAATAGCAAACTGATATACAGTCGAACTTCTCTATAGTGGACACCATTGGGATCAGTGCGTTTGTCCATAAAGGGGTGTCCATTATTGGGATGGTATTTGCAAACTTATTTTTCGGACTTAATTATTTGACTAAATTTCATACAAATTTAACTTTGTAATCTGGAAGTAATGTATATAAGTGAAACAATACATAGGAGGAGACCTGCATATAGACTTAATTAAATTCAAGAGCTTTACATAAATTTTTACATAGTGTATAGTACATTTACACTAAAATATTTAAATTAATTAAATTTAAATATTTAATTAATATTTAATACAACTGGTAAGATTAAACTTACCAGTTGTATTAAATGTTGGAACAGAACAGAAATTTATTTTGATGCTGTTTTTTGAATCTGAAAGAAATCATTTAAAACTATTTCCTTCATGTGTTTTCCAATAATAATAATAATTTTCTCGATGAATTTTCAATTTACTGACTGTTGAACCCTTTGTGGACTCAGGATTCTCACTAAGTCAGGAAAGAGAGGGAGAATTTCTCTCCTTCCAGAAAATTTTGGGAGAGATTTTCTGTCATAAGGAGAGAAACTTAAAATTTCATTTTTTTTTTACCATGCTAATTTAGAAAGTAATAAAAAAGAAAGCATTAACTATAACTCATATTCTTCGACATTTAAATTTTTTAATTCTTAAAACTAACATTCTTTTAACATTACTTACTAACATTCTTACTAACATTCTTTTTAAAAATTAATTAGGAGTCATTTAAGTATTAAGTAAGTACGTTTTTGGTAATTTTATACCCCAACCTCCCACTTGTTAGCAAAAATACTCAAATTCCTGATTTCCCCCATGCTTACTTTATGATTGCTGACATAACAATGTCTGACATAAAAAGTTGTTGCTGATGACGTAGCTGACATAAAAATGTCTACATAGGTTATTTTATGTAAAATGACTCGTATGTGAATTTACGATTTTTTGTCTGTAAACTGCAAAAGTCGAGGGCCGACTGTATTTACTTTATATTTTGATTTTTAAAATCATTTTATGATCAATTTTCATGCAGCAATAGCAATTAAAAATTTTAACGATTTTTGATCGCCGAAGGCGAATATCGACGAAAACTATTTCACTAGGCAAATAGAATTGGGTAATAATTTTGACTTTATGTTTGAAAATGGATTCTTTTTTTTGTATTTTTTACAAAACTTGCAGAACATAAGGGTTGCATCGTCCTTTTGTTGAATCTCAAGCCAGTCATGTGATTTTAGCCATTTTGTTTGAAAAATGTCGACCTTTTTGTTTTCAAAAGAGCCCTTTATTTCATAAATAATGTTTGTAAAATAATTTTTCTGTGTAAAACGCGAAACAATTACAAACACTGTAGTCGATGCAAACAGATTGGAAAAGTGGGACATATTTTTCAAATTAAACGTTGTATGCCTAGGATCGCATATAAATGCAGATTTTCGTGATGCTGCTGCAAAATAACCCTTCATTTTATTAATAATACGGTAGAAAAATGGTTTGGTTTTTATTCTTCGTATATTAAACGAAATAATTATAAAAAAATTCAGTCGATGCAAATATATTGTAAAATTGGCAAAAAGATATTCATTGGTCATCTCTCGATTGCCTTTTTCGATATAGATTTTTCGAAATAGATTTTCAGATGTAAAAAAGGAATGTCTCTGATAAAAAATTTGTTGCTTTTTCAAATTTTTTATCAGTTTGGGGCATATATAGCCAATTTCACGACATTTTCAGGATTTTTGTAACCTGTAGGCATACTGTGTATGGGGCCAAGGATTTTCGTCTGCGGAAAGAAAATTTCTCGAGCGAAACACGAAAAATGCGGGAAGTACTCGGAAGAGCATAATTCAAATCCGTGAAAGAGTCCTATAAAAAAAAGCAAAATTTTATTTGATCAAAATTGCGACCCACACAAGCGGGGGAGACACTTATAGTTTTCTCTAAAATATCTCACTAATTAGAAACACGTAGTACTTTTAGTGTGCCCAAATTGTGATTTACACTTAGCTACGGAATCGCGGTCTGCGACCGCGCGGCAATCGGCCTGCGGTTCGCACCAACGAGATGACTGATCGCACCAACGAGATTCGCACCAACGAGATGCTGAAATGGGATCCCTGGTCCAGGAAGTAATTTTATAGTGCCTCGGTACTCTTCAGTGTGCCATTACTATTCCATACAATATCCTTCTCAGCAGTATTTATTTCATTTACCCCATCATATTCATCGGATTATTTTTCTTGGTTTTGTTGTATGAGACTGGCAATGTCTGTTCTTGTATCTTACTTCCATACATAAAGCATTGTCCCAATAAATGTAAGCATTTCTTAAAGAAAGCTATTAAAACATACGAATTCATGCATACGAAGTATTGCAGGTAGGGTTGGGTTTTTGATGTGGCATTGGTTTATCAGTGTTTTAACCGGATAAAACTGCCAAAAATCCAAAAGCTGTGAACAAAAGGGGAATTTGATTTAAAAACAATAAAACCGCCATGTCAATCATTATAAGATTGATCACCCATATAAATTTGAACATTATTATAAAAAAAAAATGTAAGCAATTTTAAAACATTATCCTTTCAACAATACAAGTACATGAATACCTTTAAAATATTGAAATACTAGCAGCAATTAAAAATAATTTTTCATTTATTTGAATTTAAATCTCAAGGTATTCTGATTTTGTTTTAAATTAAAATCAGTATTTATAACTTTTCTGAAGTTTTATTATTTTAACATTTTAGAGATAGCACAGTTTGTTTTTAATATTCGGGTTCATTACACCCACTTAGCATTCGATAACACATAACGAGTTTAGAACTTTTCTCTAGTTTGTCATTCCACAGTATTCATGTGTTACGTACGGGACATTTCACAGCAAAATTTTGAGATATTTGTACATTTTTTAATGTCAAAATATAAATGAGAAAGTTTGCAATTATTTTTAATGTATTATATACCACTTCATCTAGATTTCTGTGAAGTTTCTTTTTGTTGGAGCCAATAGTTTTTTTTTTTTTAATTAATAAAGTTTTGTTACGTACGGGACATCATAAAAAATTGTTTTAAAAGTACCTCCAGCAATTTGGATTTTGCTTTGAATTTATTAAATATTTTCACAAATAAATTTAATGAGTAGAAGCAGAAATATACATTTTATTAATTAACTTTAAAATTATTTTTTAAAATTGTGTCATTAATTAATGAAAGCTAATTACTTCTGTTACGTACGGGACAAGCCTGTTTGTTACGTACGGGACCTATGATTTGAAGTAACAGTACTATAAGGAATTGTGAACTAAAATGTATACAAATGTTAATTTAATGAATTTATTAGCTCTATTAATGTATTCAAACTTATGTTTAATTATGGAAATAAAAATAATTAATTATTTCTGAAATATTTTAATTGCTATTATATAAATTAGGATTTTCCATGCATAGCTCCATTTGAAAAAATGGTAAACATTTAAAAATAAAATACATGTTTTATACAAGTCCCAGAACATCAATAATGTCTTCAATTTTTTTCACTTCCTCCATTGGCAAAGAAAAATGTCCCCGGCTATTAATTAGACTTGGTGCTTTTTTGAGCTTAGTCAAAATATTTTATTTTTAGGTTTTATCCTTTTCTGGGATGTGTGGCCAGGAAAACTTGTTTTTACCTAAAGGTTTCATAAAGGATAGATAGAGATATTAACTCCTGGTCACCAATAATCATCTTACATCACCGATACCCAGTCTGAGTTTTTCAGTAACTCAGTACATGCATCTGAGCTAGGCTCTTTATCTTCTACAGGGCATAAAATCTTTATCTTTTCATCAGGATCCTTTTTTTCAGAAAAACAAGAATGCTTCCAAAGGCCCAGACTGTCCAAGTCTATTGGTTGGGCCAAATGCATGCTATGTATACCTGATATCGAAGTAGCACTTTCCCATTTTTCAATGAATGCAAACTTAGTTATGCATATCTGAATGTCCGCCCCACTTATGTATTTAACATTTATACAGGGTGCCTCTTTTTCTGCGACTTTAGAAAACTGCATTGCTGTATTTATTAAGTACTGCTTGCGCAATATACTTAACCAAATGTTTCTCTTAACTACAGCTCCTAAACCATCCACTGCACCTTTTCCGTGTGCAGTTTCGAAAAAGTTCCAGTCTGCACTAACCCCATGGTAATGCATGTGAAGCATTAAATTTTGCATGTTGTGCCGATTCTTAAACTGGGCACCACATCCATCCGACCAGAAATGGATGTGACTAAATGTCACTGTTTGTTTCAAATCTTCAATTATTGCAGAATTGAATGCAAATACTGCATCTTTTGTATGATTAAGGTCGTCAGAAACGACAACATAGTTTTTATGTTCTAGTTTGAGAGTTTCATTATTTCTATAATATACAATACAGGTAAATAATGTTACTTGGGTTGAGTTCCAGTGAGCTGCCATAATTTCCCCTTGCTGTTTTAGCGTAAAATTTTCCGCAAAATCTTCATAAATAATTATATGCCCAACCTGTAGGGGTTTTACGAGGTATTTAAACTCTGCAAGTTGTTTTTGTGCAGTATAAACATGCAAAGCAAAAGGGTTCAAAAGGCTGATTAATTCTTCCTTTGCCTGAAGTAAATAGTAAACAATTAGTTCTTTCTTCATTTTTCCTTCAATTCATTTCCATTGATAAAAGTTCTAGTCTAAAAATTAAATTTTTGATAAGTTTTAATTCAAAATTCTGCATTTTGTCCCGTACGTAACAGATTTTTATTTATCATACCCAGCTTCTAAATGAAAAGATACAATATTTTAATTGAATAATTTAGGAAGCTAGTTCACCAATTGAAGAGGAAAAAAAAAACTGTTCAGTTGTCATCAGTATTATTAGTTAAAAAATTAAAAATAAGCTCAAGATTGTTTCGTACGGGACAAAAAGAAAGTAATCATTGAAAGTTTATGATAAAATATTTTTTTAATTTTTTTCTTTTTATTTCATATAATGCTACTATTAAAAGAGTTTAATGAACTTTGAAATAAAATATAATATTTTTTGAGTTATAGTTAAAAATATAATGTCCCGTACGTAACAAATTTTTCTATATGGCTGCAAACAAAACCCTCTAATTTTTGTTTGGTTAAAAATATAGATTTTCTGTTGATAAACTTTAATAGAAGGGATTTCAAGCTTTAAAATGATGTATTACACTTAATTTTTTATAAATTTTTTTTTTTCAAACTTGTGAAGCCAAATACTGTGGAATGACCCTAGTCCTAAACTATTTCACAGTTTAGAATGGTTGATTTCAAAATTTGAAGATATTCTTTTTATAGAAGCCGAACTAGCAGGTTGGGATATCAGCATTATTGCTAGTTAAGCTAATTTAAAAGCTCCTCTGTTTTCATCCTGAAAACTTTCACACTTCGAAATATCTTTCCACCAAGTTATCGGATTGGTGAGTTTTGCATTTGTACTGAAGTAAGATGTTGGGAATGGGCTTTCTTGGACTTCAAGTGCAATCAGAAGTGGTAAACAGCCTTCAATTTTTTTCTGTACTATAAAAATGAGCAGTTTCCATTTGGCCATCTGTTAAGTCTTTACCCATATATTTCGAATGCATGATGTAAGCGAGGAAATGGATTGGCATTAATGCCTGTTCTAGTCTTTTCTGAACAATTTTAATGTGTGGTTGCAGGGAATCTTCTTTCATAAGACTTATCGGCCAGTGTTGCTGTATCTCTTTATTGCATATAGGCCTACATTTTAGGTGACAAAAAGGATGTTGTTGTTGTTGAGACCTAGACCGTCCGACCTACCAGAAAGGTGTAAGGTAACTGTATGGACGGCCGGGAAGTGCCACCCAATTTAGACCGGAACCAGTGGGGGAGGCATCCACAGGGACCGTACCCTCCTTCCCCTACCACCAACCTCTCGGAAGGACTTACGGACCCACATGTTTAACGTGATCGTACTCCGCATGAACACGGCGGCATTTGTGGTAGCGTGCAAATCTAGCGCGCAAACCACGGGGATACCGCACCCGAGATGGCCAACAGCACGCGGTGTTCCGAGGTGGTCACCCACCAAGTACTAACCGCGCCCGATGCTGCTTGACTTCGGTGATCTAACGAGAACCGGTGTTTTCAGCACGGTACGGCCGTTGGCCCTGACAAAAAGGATGTATCATAACGGGTGTATCCATGATTAGCAACTTCTGAAAGATGGTTATTGCTTTTTAAAGTAGAAGGTGGTTAGGAGGATTTTTGGAATTTTTAAACATAGCTTTTCATTAATTTTGCAAAATTTGCCTGAAAAAAAATTGAATTAAAACTACAAATTCAGTGTCATTTCAGATAATTATTCATGTTATTTTGTGCATATAAACTCATTTTAATGAATTGTGAAAGAAATAAAAAAAATAAATATGAGTCTGTAGGGAAAGTCATGTGCTGCCCACATCAGATTTTTCCGTTTTGGAGATGAATCATTAATTCATGCACATAAAACGCATTGTGCATTTCTCACTAAATAAGAGTTTAAGTTACAAGAAAAGTATTATAACCCAAACTCTTCGGGGCGCGGTAGCCCATTGAATAGCGCGCTGGAGTTGCACTCGGTAGGCCTGGGTTCGATTCCAGCCACTGCCGAAACTGCCGCCGTGTTCATGCGGTGTACGATCACGTTAAACATGTGGGTCCGAAAGTCCTTCCGAGAGGTTGGTGGTAGGGGAAGGAAGGTACGGTCCCTGTGGATGCCTACCTCACTGGGTTCCGGTCTAAATTGGGTGGCATTTCCCGACCGTCCAAACAGTTACCTTACACCTTTCTGGTAGGTCGGACGGTCTGGGTTTCAACAACAACAACCCAAACTCTTCAATTTTAATAAAACATTTACGACCATTATTGTAATAAATAATTTTAATTATTATGAAAACAAGTCCACCAAATCCCAACACTTACAGTGAATGTACTTATACATATAAAGCTCTTTATCATTCTGCACAAATAATTTTCGTACTGCAGAAATTGTGCATTAATTCGCACATAAGGCATCAATTCTGGAAACATGTTCTTCCTAGGACGTTTCTACCTGTCATTGAATTTAACTAATGAACTCGTCCAAAATCACGTGACCCAAATGCCTTCTCATCAGAGTCAAACAGTATTTGTTATTGTCTGCAGTTCGTGATAGTGACCCCAAAATGTTGAGTGCAATTCTCTCGAAAAGAGTACATTGTAACCTAAGGCCCACATGTTTTCTTTTTCAGTCCCTTCCAGACATTGCATTCTGTGCTTTTTTTGCATTAGTGCTCAACATTGGCTTTCGTATTGCACCGGAAGGAGCATTCACAAACTTTGTTCAGAGTCTGGCTGAAGCTAAAATATCCTCCAGTTAGCTATCGTGCATATCTTTCATCTCGTCTTTTATTTCTTCTTGTTCGACTTTCACCTGGTCTTGTATGGCTTTCATATCCTTTTTTATCTCATCTTGCATGGCTTTCATCTTGTCCGGTTTTCATTGTGTCTCACCCAGCTTTGATCAAAGCCTTCATCATGTCTTATCCAGCTTTTGTCACTTCTAGCATAGTGTTTTGCCTGGCTATCATAGCATCTTGTCTGGCCATCATAGCATCTTGTCTGGCCATCATAGTGTCATGTCTGGCCATCATAGCGTCTTGTCTGGCCATCATAGTGTCATGTCTGGCCATCATAGCGTCTTGTCTGGCCATCATAGTGTCTTGTCTGGCTATCATAGCGTCTTGTCTGGCCATAATAGCGTCTTGTCTGGCTATCATGGCGTCTTGTCTGGCTATCATGGCGTCTTGTCTGGCTATCATGGCGTCTTGTCTGGCTATCATGGCGTCTTGTCTGGCTATCATGGCGTCTTGTCTGGCTATCATGGCGTCTTGTCTGGCTATCATGGCGTCTTGTCTGGCTATCATGGCGTCTTGTCTGGCTATCATGGCGTCTTGTCTGGCTATCATGGCGTCTTGTCTGGCTATCATGGCGTCTTGTCTGGCTATCATGGCGTCTTGTCTGGCTATCATGGCGTCTTGTCTGGCTATCATGGCGTCTTGTCTGGCTATCATGGCGTCTTGTCTGGCTATCATGGCGTCTTGTCTGGCCATCATGGCGTCTTGTCTGGCCATCATGGCGTCTTGTCTGGCCATCATGGCGTCTTGTCTGGCCATCATGGCGTCTTGTCTGGCGTCTTGTCTGGCGTTGATACAACCATTCAAAGGACTTAATTAAAGAAAATAAAATCAATTGAACGATCATATCTCAACACCTGATTGGGTCGGACACTCACATACAATAAAAAGGGAAATTAATTATTAATACTTAATGTAATGGGACCGTATAGTGGGGAATAAAATTTAGAATATAATACAAAGCTTGCGTTGTGTTTTTAAATATTTAACCATTTTGTATGTGAGCGCCTAAAATTACTTACCTGCATCTTTAATTCATTCACTCTGAATTTTCTTTATCAAATGATGCAATAGATTTATTTTTTATCTTGTAACTATTAGTTACAACTAATTATTCAGTTATTCAAATAAAATAATATATATGCATTTAAAGTCAAAGCTACTTTAACCACAGCATTCTCTTTCTTTTTTTTTTTTTTTATTGTATATATATTCACCAAGCAGATGTGCAAAGTCACGGATTCCATAATAATGATGATTATCACATTTTAGGACACCTTTTCTGCTACACTCAAGTTCCAAATCCACAGTACAGAAAAAGAATAAAAATAATAGCAGGACGTGGTTCCAATGTATAATGAAACTGTACACGGAAATACCAATATGCACTTTGCTGTATAATATTCTTTTTTTACACATAAATAAATGGCTAATATTTTCAATCATCATGATGACTTGTTAACTCGTTTCCATTTTTTTTTTAGGACCAATCTTTTATAATAATTCACTAAAGGCAGGTGAAAGAAGGTTATAATAATTATGTCGAATTAATGTCCGACATAACAATCCTTGTATAAGACCAGAATTGCATAGTAAATTGACAAAAGTCAAATCCACAGATTATATCCATAGAGGCAATGCTGCTGTCAAACTGAGAAATAAATAAAATTCTCCAACTTGGCTCAAATAATTTTAATAAAAATAATCAATGAGATAGTTGGTGTAGCAATCAATTCACAAGAAATCCGCTTAAAAAGTAAACTTCTGTCTTTACATTTTGCAAAATATAACTTGCACAGGAAATTTCTATAACTTGATTCACAATAATTTTAATCAAAGAATTGATCAATGAATAGGTATCAATTGTAAAAATTCACTTGAAAATAGCAAGTTCCTGTATTCGAACTTTGTAAATATACATTCCACAGAAAATCAGACTTGATTCATAAACAGAAACACAAACAAATATGTTGATTTTCAGTTCGTAATTAATTCATTTTACAGTACTTAAAGTTCACATAAAGAACAAAAATGGCAAAAAAGAAGCACGAGGCACCCCCCAAAGGGGAGACCTCACCTATATCACCTTCACACTCCACCAATTTTCGAGAGAAGAAACGAGTCAGCACTTTTCACATAAAAGAAAATCTCCCGCCTAAAACCGGACGATGCCATTCGTAAAAACATAACTCTCGCTCAACCAAGGAGTTTAAAAAGTGAGAGCCAGAAGAAACAAGTTTCCGTATCTCGTCTGAAACGAGATCTTACCAAATAGTGTGCACGTATCCAGTCATTTTTAAAAAGGGCGTACACTGTACGAATAAAAACATGAATTGATAGCAGCACGTATAATTTAGTTTAATAAAAGAATCAATTGGTCTATTAATGAATATATAAAATAAAAGCAATTTTGAATAGAATAATTTGGAATAATAAATTTAAAGTAAAAATATAATATTTAATGATTTATAAAAAAAATGTTAATTTAGAATAATAAAATAAAAAAGTGTTGTGACGTGTCACAACACATAGCGTCTTGTCTGGCTATCATAGCGTCTTGTCTGGCTATCATAGCGTCTTGTCTGGCTATCATAGCGTCTTGTCTGGCTATCATAGCGTCTTGTCTGGCTATCATAGCGTCTTGTCTGGCTATCATAGCGTCTTGTCTGGCTATCATAGCGTCTTGTCTGGCTATCATAGCGTCTTGTCTGGCTATCATAGCGTCTTGTCTGGCTATCATAGCGTCTTGTCTGGCTATCATAGCGTCTTGTCTGGCTATCATAGCGTCTTGTCTGGCTATCATAGCGTCTTGTCTGGCTATCATAGCGTCTTGTCTGGCTATCATAGCGTCTTGTCTGGCTATCATAGCGTCTTGATTGGTTTTCATCTCGTCTTGTCCGGCTTTAATCAAAGCCATCATTTCTTTCATCTGTTCTTCCATCGCTTTTCTAGTCACTACCATATACGCCTGTCAAGTTTCCACTCTGACTTCAGTCAATCCCACTTCTGACACCAGGTTGTTACGAAACATACTCTAGAATCGTGGGTGTATACGCGGCATACAAGAATAAGTCTAAGTTTCTGGATAACTTAAGTTTATTTATAAGCACAAAGTAAACGGGAATGATATGCAATCAAACAGCGCTTAAATGCTCCACTAATTTCACAGAATAAGTGATATTATTCTCAAAATGTTGTTGAAAGTAATTTCAGAAAACAGCAGCTACTACTATTCTCAAAACATTGACAAAAATTAGTCTATATAAACTCGCCATAGAAACTTCTGGTAATTTCTATATCTCAATAATCATTCTATTGAGAAGTTTTTGGAATATTCCAGAAGTCGTCAAATTGGTGATAAAGTGCCAAATCGGACAACTCTTCTAAGTGGGAAATCCTGGTTACCCTGGGCTCACATCATGCACTGTATTTTCTTCGCCTGGCCTTAGAGACAGACAAAAGAGGAGGTGCCAAGTAGAACACTGTGTGTTCGTAACAATAAAGATCTGGAATTTTAGCATTATTTCTTAAAATTCATTCTTGACATTCATCTCATGAGTTTAATTTTTAGTTGAATGATGATGATTGTCTTTTGTCGATCTGTCAAATTTCCAGTCTTCACCTAATTTTTAGACTACATGGTACTCGTGGTTTGTCCAGCCCTGAGTAAAAATGTTAAACTTCCACATTGTTTTCTGAGTTTCTGATAATTTTTAATGAAAATGTTTTTCTGTTAAAGAATGTTTTATTTTTATTGCTGCAAATTTATCAATATTTATTGTATGTACATTCTTGCAGATCAACATGGGAGAAGATACTGAAGCTGGTAAAATGTGAAATTATAAGTTATAAAAAGAATGATCATTTAGATGCCTATGTACTGAGGTATACTTTTATTTTAAACATTTTATTATAAACTGATTTTTTTTGGCTACTCTGTAATTGCATTATTATTATTTAAATGCAGAAAATACTTCATACCTTTAAGTTAATATGCAGCTCATTTTGTCCTGTTTCAAGCTTCTATTTTGTTTTCAAAAGCCTTTTGAAATTTTTTTTTTTTATATTTTATAATAATTTAATATACTTGTTTTAAATTGATATTATTTTGTTTATACATTGTTCATTTTTCTTCTGTTTAAGTTATCTTTATCTAATGAAGTATAAATTGAACTTTAGACAATATAAATTTAATTTAAGTAGCTTATTTGTTTTAAAGCATTTGAATTACTGAATTGTTCAGTTTAAAATTTTAAATTCGGACTTTATTTCTTGAATATAGGTGTAATATCATATTAGTCCTTGAGAAAATGATAGGTAATAAGGTGATTAACAACAGATTAGCCATTAATTTTTATTTCATATGTTTAACATTTAAATCTTTTTCTTTGACGAATATCTATAATGGTCTTACATTGCATGCTATGTAAACATTTTATTTAAATCTTTCTTGTAATTAACATTTTTATTGAATAATTTTTGTAAATTTTAGATATTTCACATGTCTGCTTGTTTATAGGTAATGTTTCTATTATACCCCAATAAGGCGAAAATATGCTGCAGCACTGGAACAAAAATAAGTCGAGTGGCTTCAACTGAACATTATCTTATTTGCCTCTAATTCTGAGCATCTAAGCTAATTTTTAACTGCAATAGACTTGAAAATTACTGTATACATTTTTATTTGCTTTATTTTTAACATTGCCATTTTGTAAACAAACTTCTATTCTAATTTTAATATATAAAATTCAACTTTTGAAAAGCAAGGAATTAAAAATGGGGCAATGAAAGTGAGCTGTGATCATACTTTAACATTTTTAATGTATCATATTTATTTTGAATAGAATTTCAATTTAACTGCTTAAATATATTTTTGTTTTGACTGTTTTTATTGAAATGCAGCTTTTTATTATGAATTATAATTAAGCTTTATTTTAAAGCTTACTTAATTTATTTGCTATTTTAGAAAATTCTTAAATATTTTCTCAAACATTTTACAATTTTTCTTGTGGAATGTTAACAAACTTTTTACCAATTCAAATTTTAAACTGATAAACACTAGCAATATTGCACAAGTAATTTACATATATTAAAATTTAATGTTTGTCTTATTCTTTATTTCTTTTTAGTTTATTTTATTAATTTAAAACAATACTGAGCAATAATTATAAATTAGTAATTAAAAAGCTGAGGATAAGACTCAATTTTGGAGTCATGTCCTAACATTTAATATTAAACTTCTCACTGATTTATCATTGAAGTTTTATTCTATTCTCTTATCTATAGCTAGCTTTTGGTGTAATCTCCCCGTGACTTGGCAGAAAAGCTACAGTCTTACAGCATGGTCCTCATGCGTAGTTAGTATTACGTGGTAATTTTATTCATTTGAAATGATAGGGGATATAAAAGTTTGGGGAATTTTTAAACAACTTTCATTTGGGCTGATTTTTGATTAATGTATATTTTTGTGAAATTTTCAAAGCTGTGTTTGCGTATCATCTGGCATTATTATTTAAGAATTTTAATATATATATTTTGCAACTTTTCAAATCTGCATAGTACGAAAAGTAGTTCCTTGATTTTATATTGTTTATACAAAAAAGTTTATACTAAAATTATTTTATTAAGCATTAATGATGGCTGATCAGGCATAAAATCTTGTATATTAACTATCATTTGACTTTCATTCCAAGTGCTTTTTAGAAAAGGTTGAAAATATTATTTAGGGATCACAGTGAAAATTTTACTTAAATTTCCATTATTTCCAGAGCTAAAAATATTCAATAAAATTATCATAGCAAGCCTTTTATTAGATCCGATTTGATGAATTGTAGCAAAACTTTTTAGACAGATAGAGAAACTTTGGAATTCCAAAAATATTATGAAATAAATACAAGCAATAAAACTTGAAAATAGAAAAGGTACTTGCTACCTACTGGCATCCTTTTTAATTTCTTTTTACATAAAATGGGTATAAACAGTTTCGTTTAAATTTTCGTGTAGATGATTTTATGTTATGTATCTAACTCGCCATTATCTAAAATTTGCAATTTCAACTATAGAAGCATTAAAATATGAATAACATTTAACAATGATGTTCAAGGCTTCCATAAGCTGTGGTATAGGAATTTTAGAACAAAGTATAGTTTTCAGTGCAAATGGGTGATAACCATTCATGGTATTTGTGGGAAACAGAAGTCCTGTCAATTAGAAATTAACATGGTAATTGTAAAAAATGGGCTGAATTTTGAAAAATGAGGTTAAATAAGTCTCATTTGAAGTATTGAGAGATCTAATTCTCAATATCTAGTTAGGTTTGTATGAGAAAAGAAAGATTCTGAAGCCGGGTGGTTGCCAGGTAGGTTCAACTTGCTCCCCCTCCCGAAAAAAAGATAACATGAGGAATTCAAAGCAGCTCTGTGAAGTTGCTACCTTAAACATTTGACTCCAACTCTGATTCCTCTTTTTTTTTATTGCCCAACTCCTTGTTTTTTATAATCTGACTCTGATACCAATATAAATAGTAATTTTTTAGCAATTAACGAAAAAATAGCTGTTTCAAAAAACCAAATAATTTATAGCCAGATTTAATTTATTGGTTTTCTAATTTAATTAATTTAAAAGGTTTTAAAATTCAAATATTTTTGTTAAAAGCAGCATTAAAAAAAATTTAAAAGTATCACCTGGTTTTGAAGGCAAAAATAGCCTTCTTCATCAGGACATGCAAGAAGCACAACCGTTACTCATTAATGAAAAATCAGAGACTAGTACAAGTATAGCAAGTGTGGCAGATAAAGCAGAGGGTGTTGCTAACAGTAGAAGAAAAAAAAAAGGGGGGGGGATATAAAGTCGAGCTAACAGGAACCAAAGGTGGGACATCATGAATGAACAGCAAAATACCAAAGAGGAAAATGAACATCCAACAAAGGATCACTTGTTTAGTTGTACATAAAATCCCAGATAAATAAAAAACCCCAAAAGGATGAAAATTGCCGAAATAAGAAAGCAAGCAATCAATCAAAATAGAAAAATAACCAGAGATTTCCAAGCAGAAGAAAAGAAAACTAACTGAAAATTCCACCACTCCCTATTGTTTATTATGTATAACCCATCCCTCTTTCTAATACCCATCCCAAATAGGGATTAAAATTCTTATAATAGGAGTGTTCAAAGCAGGGTTCCCACTAAGTCAGGAAAAGAGGGAGAGAATTTCTCTCCTTCCAAAAAATTTTGGGAGAGATTTTCTGTTATAAGGAGAGACACTTAAAATTTCATTTTTTTTTTACCATGCTAATTTAGAAAGTAATAAAAAAGAAAGCATTAACTATAACTCATATTCTTCGACATTTAAATTTTTTAATTCTTAAAACTAACATTCTTTTAAAAAATTAATTAGGAGTCGTTTAAGTATTAAGTAAGCACATTTTTGGTAATTTCATAGCTCCCCCCCCCCACTTGTTAGCAAAAATACTCAAATTCCTGACTTCCAACATGCTTACGTTATGATTTTATTTGCTGACATAAAAACGTCTACATGGGTTATTTTATGTAAAATGACTCGCATGCGAATTTACGATTTCTTTGTCTGTAAACTGCAAAAGTCGAGGGCCGACTGTATTTACTTTATATTTTGATTTTTAAAATCATTTTATGATCAATTTTCATGCAGCAATAGCAATTAAAAACTTTAACGATTTTTGATCGCCGAAGGCGAATATCGACGAAAACTATTTCACTAGGCAAATAGAATTAGGTAATAAATTTGACTTTATGTTTGAAAATGGATTTTTTTTTTTGTATTTTTTACAAAACTTGCAGAACATAAGGATTGCATCGTCCTTTTGTTGAATCTCAAGCCAGTCATGTGATTTTAGCCATTTTGTTTGACTCGACTTTTTTCTTTTTGTTTTCAAAATAGCCCTTTATTTCATAAATAATACGTTTGTAAAATAATTTTTCTGTATGAAACGCAAAACAATTACAAACACTGTAGTCGATGCAAACAGATTGAAAAAGTGGGAAATATTTTTCAAATTAAGCGAGGTATGCCGAGGATAGCGTACAAATGCAGATTTTCGTGATGCTGCGGCCAAAATAACCTTTCATTTTATTAATAATACGGTAGAAAAATGGTTTGGTTTTTATTATTTGTATATTAAACGACATAATTATAAAAAAATTCAGTCGATGCAAATATATTGTGAAAATGGCAAAAAGATATTCATTGGTCATCTCTCCTCAGAAAATGTGGGAATCGCCGTATGCGAACGCCGTTTTCGCAATCGCGGAGAAACAGATTTTCAGATCATGTAAGAAAGGAATGCCTCTGATAAAAAATTCGTTGCTTTGTTCAAATTTTGTAACATTTTTTGGGCATATATGGCCAATTTCACGACATTTTCGGGATTTTTGTAATCTGTAGACATACTGTGTACGGGGGGAAAGGATTTTCGTCCGCGGAAAGAAGAAAATTTCTCGAGCAAAACACAAAAAATGAGGGAAGTACGCGGAAAGAGCATAATTCAAATCCGTGAAAGAATCCTATAAAAAAAAAAGCAAAATTTTATTTGATCGAATTTGCCACCCGCGCAAGCTGAGGGGACACTTATAGTTTTCTATAAAATATCTCTCTAATTAGAAACACGTAGTACTTTAGTGTACCCAAATCACGATTGACTGCGATTCAGACGTAGCTACGAAATCGCGGCCCGCGATTCGCAACAACGAGGCAACTGATCGCGATTTGCGGTCGCGAAGCAATCGGCCCGATCTCCGATCGGGATCGGATTTCTCGGTATCCAATTTGAAGGAAAAAATAATTTTTGGCCGGAACTGGAGAGAGAGAAATTCTCGCGCAATCTAAATTTTTACGCGAGATTTTTCATGGATTACACGAGAATCTCGCGGGTTCGCGCTGAAATGGGAACCCTGGTTCAAAGCATTTTAATGGGGGACAATATGCGTGCATCACCCTGTCCAGAAAAAGAGGGAGTGAAAAACCTTTGTACAGACTTTGTACCAGAGCCATTCACTAAATATAGTTTTCCAGTGGTACAAAAGTTTTACCGCCATCCTTAGAAGGTTAATAAAATATTTTGGAGAAACGGTTGTTAAACTTGGGTAATTAGTTATAAAAACAATTTTAGCTTTGGAAAAATTAAAAACATGATTGGAGTTCCAAGAAGTTCTAAGTCTGTAATTGCTGAACATTGTTGGGACTCTGATCGTGTGTCTTAATTTTTCGAAAGCTAAAATTTATTTTACTTTTAATTCCATTTTTGAAATAGACTTTCTTAAAAGTTTTTCGATCATTGTTTCTTAGTCAAAATCCCTTATTAATAATTATCCATTCTTCTCTTCTGCTTGGAAATCTCTGATTTAATTTTTCAATTTTGTTTGCTTCCATCTTATTTCAGAAATTTTCATCCTTTTCCTGTGTTGTTAATGTAATTAAGATTTTATGAATAAGTGTTGACTTAAAACTAATAATTACTCACGATAATGACATAGAACCTCAGAGCAGCAACTTTATTCAAAATTTTACATCGCATCAAAACATCAGCCATTCTTCACAACACATCGCCACACTACTGCCGTAAAATCCTGATTGCTAACTTATTTTTGCAAACTTATAACTTTTAAACATGTTGACTTGACCATTGAGTTTACTTTAGTCTGTTACACAAGTGATTTGAATCCTTTGTTGGACATTTGCGTTCTTTTTTGGTATATTACCATTCATTCATTCATTATGTTCCATCTGATTCCTGCCTACTGGGATTTTAAACCCCCTTTTCCTTCTCTTGCCATTGGCAACACCTTTCCCTGAGTTTGCTATGTTTGCTGATCTTGCATCAATCGCCAGTCTTTTTCTGACAAGTGAAGGTTGCACCTCTTGTGTGTCTTGACATAGGAGGCTGTTTTTTCTTTCGAAAATTGATGCTTTTTTAATTTTATTATATGCTGCTTTTAACAGTTATTTGAATTTTATGCTTTAGCAGCAGTTTGAGCTATACACATTAAAAGGTTTTGTTCTGTTTGAAAAGTTGCCAAGATAGTAATAATTTTTTGAATTTTACTTTTTCTTTTTTGCGACTTATAAAGTATAAGTGCTTTCAGTGATTGGGGATTGAGCACTTATTTAGGGCATATTATGCTCCGTTGTACAATTAGCATAGTTGCGTATGGAAAGACTGCACACTGGAATGATTCTAGTTCAAAATGGACAGTTTGGAAATCCATTGGTGTTATATGTATCTGTATTATTTGAGTAGTAGGCACTTATTTTGAACCCAGACAACACTGGATAATTCGTTCTAGTACTTTAAATATTTTATGCTTTAGAAAAATCTTTTACTATTTAAATTTCCAAAGCATAATTGTTTCCTTATATTAAATATTCATATCAAAAGGGATACCTACTTTAATTGAGCAAGCTAATTTAACCATGTTTTGGTGTGCCACTCAAGAAATTAGTACAAATATTGTGTAATCCTTGCAACTTAGTGTACCTCTGATAGTCTCTAAGTGAACAAATTGCAAAGAAATATATACAGTTTATACACTAAAATAACTTTATTAGAAGCAGCATACAACATAAAATAATAGTATCAATTGGTTTTAATGGCAAAAATGAGCCATTGTCAGGGAACACAAGAAGTGCAAACTGCACCACAAAGAAGGCTGTTTTTCTTCCTTCGAAACAGGTCGATACTATTATTTCGTGTTGTATCCTATTTTTAACAAAGTTATTATAATAATTCATTTAGCAGCAGTTTGAGTTGTTCGTAATATATACAGTGTATTCTGAAAAGGTGGTTCCAGAGTTTATCAATTAGAGATAGATAATGTAAATTGGAAAAATGTTCAAAAAATGGCAACAAATCATAATGACATAGTTCAATTTCTAGGACTGTAATTCAGTCTAATTTTTTAAACTGTTCCTTTATTGAAAATTATTTATTTAGAAAAATATTTTTTGATATTCAATTATATCAAAAAAAAAAAAAAAAAAACTTGAGACAAGTGCCTTCAATGGATAAAATATTGTCAAATTATTAGTCAGATTTTGGTTATATTGTCCAATTTAAATAACTAATACAACAGACTTTGAATTTAAGCAGAAGTAATTTAACTTACCATGGAAAATCTGGAAATAAAATCTGACATTTTTGCAGATGAAGAATTTAAAAGTCTTTTTGTTAACAAAGGCTTAAATCTAACATCTACAGCAAATTAAAATCAATACATACAGCAGTCACACTAAAAAACAATTTCATTAGGTGTTCCATTTGAGCTCCACTATCTTGTCTTACGGTATCTCAACAGACCAAATTCTTTCTTAATTCTCCCATGCTTTTTTGACTAATGCTTTATGACAACAACCATTTTACATATAATTTCACAATAAACATGCCCATTTCTTTGATATTTAGTTTCATTTAGATAACTTAAATTCTAATTCCACTGTTACTACCCGCAAAAATTACATGGAAGTTTTTGACCTTTTTAAAAACTAAAAATGTTTGGTAAATTATTACCTATTTGCAGTAGATAAAACTTTTGAAACACAGCAGCAGATGCACTTTTTAAAAACTGAAATTTTAAAAACTGATTGACTATTTTCTGAAAATGCTTTTTATATTTAAATATATGCTTGTGAACGTGAAAAGTTTTGAAGTTTAAAACTCTCTCACTTGTGTAACTGTAGAACTGACATTTTCTCTAGCTTTGATGTTTAAAATATTTTCATCTGGTTCAAAAAATCTTTCACTAAAATTTACTATTTTAATTGCATTTTCAGTGTTAGTGACAAAATCTTCTTTTTGTATTCTATTTCTTATGCATTTAGCAGAATTCATGTGTGTTGTCAGAGTTAATATTCTGTTCCTTATGCATTTTGTAAAAATATGTTGAGTTAATTTTAAGTCTTTTATATTTTAATAAATATTATCTTTTATAGTGAGAGCAGTCTCTTTGTATCCAAAAACCGAATAATTCTGAAGACTTGTGGTTCAACTACTCTGCTACATGCTGTCAAGCCATTGATCTATGTGGTTAGAGATTTCACTGATTTTGATGTGGTCTTGGTAAGCTTGCAGTCTTAATTCTGAAATGTTTTATATTTTCTGCAATGGTTATTAGTTTTTGCCATAGTATCTCCTTTAGAATAAAATGGTCTGCAATTTTTTGTTGGACCCCAGTGCAAGAGATTTTCAGTCAAGTGTAGTAGCATGTTTTATTTATTGCATTGAGAAGAATTGAGACAGTTTTTAAATTTCAAATGAATTTATTGCAATTTATAATATTGGAGTATTAGATACATGTACAAAAATATTCGTATTTCTTGGACCAAAAATTCCAAGGGCAATACAGCATATCGCACATTACAAAAAAAGTGATATAGCTTGAAATTTATGACTAGTTGTTGGTTAAGTTGGGTCATCATTTATCTATCTGCAAAAGTATATTGAGTTATCTCTATAATTGGCCCCACCAAGAGTTGACACAAAATTAAGTGAATTAAATACTGATTATAAAATTTTGACCAAAATTGGCATATTTGATGTATACCCAGTGACGATGACATACATTTTCATTTGGAGGGCTCTACTCATTTCCGCATGATGTACATTCTGGGACAGGATTTGCCACTGTTTAAGGGGTACATAATAAAGTTTATTAAGAGTGGATGTGCCTAAACATATTTTCAGCAGAAGACTGAATGATTTCAAGCTACATACCCTATACATCTAAAATTACAATGGTTAAAAGAATTTGAGATGACTCTTTGAAAAGGGCTAAGGTATATTATTTCAAATTTGCATAGTTATATCTTTAAAAGCGAGAATGATGCATCCTTCTAAATTTCAGAAAAAGGTAGTAAGTGTACAGTTTTCTTGTCTTCTTATTCAGGCAATGCAAACTATATGAAAAATTCAACTGTAGCAATATTTTCAAAGATGTGCACAAATATGATGAGACTCCTTAAAAAGTCCAATTTCTAGGTCAAAGCCTTCCCTTATTTTAAGTAAAAAATCTTATACATTTTTTACAAAAATAAATATTTTATTGCACAGAGAAAAGTATTTTTAAATCTGAGTTCTTTCATTGCCATATTGGATATGCATTTTTACGTTATATGTAATATTACATTAACAAGGGTCAATGCTGCAAGTTGAATGCCTGGCAGTCTAAATGTCTGAGGAAAATTTTGGGAGTATTTTGGCCTTAAGTTATTACTAACACTGAACTCTACAAGAGTACTGGACAGAAAGCAATAGAGATGGAAATAAAAAAGTGATAGAAATGGACTGGACGTGTCTTAATGTCGCATCATAACATCCCTGCTGTGGCACTTACTTGAGCGCCCATGGGAAAAAGATCTCTGGATCGACCCAAGCTAACTTGGAGGAGACTAATAGAACAAGAGAGATATCTGATGGGCCTTTCAAACGTCTGCCGATAACCTCAGAACATCGACAGTCTTTTAGAGTGGTGTCGTAGCCGAGCATCATGGCATTGCATAGTGTTCAACGATGAATCACGCTTCAGTCTTTCAGCAGATGACCGTCGGGTGCGTGTGTGGAGGCGCCTGAGCCACCGGTCCCAATCAGCTTTTGTTTTACACACA
Source organism: Amaurobius ferox (assembly GCA_951213105.1). Taxonomy (NCBI): domain Eukaryota; kingdom Metazoa; phylum Arthropoda; class Arachnida; order Araneae; family Amaurobiidae; genus Amaurobius; species Amaurobius ferox. The sequence goes on along the minus strand of OX578135.1, from coordinate 33,605,002 downwards.
AGCATACAGCAGGCCAACGGCCGTACTGTGCTGAAAACACCGGTTCTCGATAGATCACCGAAGTCAAGCAGCATCGGGCGCGGTTAGTACTTGGTGGGTGACCACCTCGGAACGCCGCGTGCTGTTGGCCATCTCGGGTGCGGTATCCCCGTGGTTTGCGCGCTAGATTTGCACGCTGCCACAAATTCCGCCGTGTTCATGCGGAGTACGATCACGTTAAACATGTGGGTCCGTAAGTCCTTCCGAGAGGTTGGTGGTAGGGGAAGGAGGGTACGGTCCCTGTGGATGCCTCCCCCACTGGGTTCCGGTCTAAATTGGGTGGCACTTCCCGGCCGTCCATACAGTTACCTTACACCTTTCTGGTAGGTCGGACGGTCTGGGTCTCAACAACAACAACACAAGCATACAGCTTCCCGGTCGTCCATTTTGTTGCTCCAAGTCCTCTGGACGAGCCGGACGGCCTGGGGCTTTCACACAAGCATACAGCTATTACCCATGGTGTGGGGTGCTATCTCTTATAACAGCAGGTTGCCCCATGTCATCCTGCTTACAACTTTAACAGCTCAACGTCATGTTGATGAAATCCTGTGACTGCTTGCATTACCTTTCATGACATGTTATTCTGGGGCCATTTTCCACCAAGATAATGCCATGGCACATACTGCTTGTATATCTGTGTACTGTCTCTGTGCTATTGATACTGTTCCTTGGCCAGCAAGATCACCAGACCTTTCGCCAATCGAACATGTATGGGACATGCTAGGCTGCCAGATTTATACACCCCGAAATGTAGCAAATCTGGAGCAACAATTGAGGAATGCCAGGTAGAATGTATTGCTGGATGACATTAGGGAACTCTATCATTCCATAATTAGACGGATATAAGCATGCATTGCTTCCAAGGGGGGTTTCATCAATTACTGATATAAAAATTCAATGTGCAATTGCTAACCATTGATGGCTCCTGTGGCCTTGATTTTGTAATCATTTCATTACCTGTGTATGATCTATATGCATATTTAATTTCAATAAAAAGTCACTTTCTTCATGGTGCTTCGTTTTTTTGCAAAAGAGTATATAAAGCAATGCTTTTCGTGTAATGCTTGTTTTCCTCTTGGTTGAGTCTCACCAACAAGGGGAAATAAAATACTGCTTCATATATGGATATTTATACTACTAAGTTCAAAACAAATATACTTGCTCACTGTTCCAAAACTAACCATTAAGACCTTTGTGCTATCCATTTGTACTGTGGGTAATGTAAACAGTATTCTCTTATTACCTTCCTTCCCTACAACACATGGTAATCTATTGGGAATTATTGGAATAGGGTTGAAAATTTGAAATAGTTTTTGATGGATCTACACATTTTGGATGCTTTAGAACATGAATACACAATTTTTAGAATAATGTGTGTGTGTTGCAATCTATATATCAACTCTAGCTCCAAACTATGACAAAATTTAACAAAATTTGTTAGGCAAGTCACTTGTAGATTACTCTAGTGCATTTATTCTTCTGTTTATTTTGTCAGGTTTGTAAAAACGTCAGATGTGCATGGGACGGCATAAACTGAGCTATAAAATTTTGTCCTCTCACTTTTTTTTACATCTGCGATGTTATTTATTCTTCTTATTTTTTCTTTTGAAGGATAGTATATTCACATAAATATATGTTGCTAAATTAAAATCACAAATTATAAATATGCAAAGATTTATTAGAGAACAAACAGATTTATTAAAATTTGTTGGATCCTAAGTTGCTTTCCATAATGTAATGATGGAGATGCTGTGTGAAGTCTAGAATAGAACTAGTTTAAAATAGAATTAGCCACATGTATCCTTCTCAGATCTCAAAATGGAACTCTCATATAATCAAATATCTACAACCTGTTTTGGAACTTGTATATGGTCAAATGCTCATGCACATAATTCCAAGGAGACAATAAAAAATTTCTTTCTATTATCAATTGTTACTCATATACTTAATTTTCTGCAACAATTATTAGAAAAAAATACTCAAATACTCACTTTTTCACACAAAATTGTTTTAAATTCAGCTTGGCATTAATTCAAATTGATTACTTTTTGCTTTGGCCACAAGTTACTGATGGTACTTACAGTAAAAAGCAAGTTAGAATATAAATGAAATATATTTGCTGCATTTTAGATAGCAATTATTTTTCACCAAACTAATATTGTATGTCTTTATATTTTGTCTTGTATATAAATCTTGATAAATTTTGCAGGATATATTTTATTCAAGGAAGAACTTTATTCGACCTGAGCTTCAAAATAAACCTCACACTAGTTTTGAAGATGAGGTATGTGAATGAAATTTTCTTGTTCAATTTGTAATTGCATTTTATAGAAAATCAATTTTCAATATTTTTAGTATTTGCTAATTTTCTTTTCCTTTCTTTTTTTATTTAGACTGAGGTACTGGATGAACTGTTTGATGGTGAGTAAATTATTTATTATTTTCTCAGAATATTAAGATATATAAATATTCTCAAAATATTAAGATACTTTGAAAAGTGAGGAAATTTTAAGATTTCAACTAGCACTTAGCACTTTTACCCATAACTTAGCACTTAGGACCCATATAAACTAATTTTGTTTTATTGTTTCACTTCACAAAAATTATTTTCATTGCAATTTTTCTTTTTTAATTTGTTCAGATATGGTGTAAGAATTGGGAATCTTAGAATTCTTTCATTAATTGTGCATATTTTTTTCAATAAAAAATTGCCAGTTTTAGTTTTTTTATGTAAGCATTGCATATTTTAGCATTTTTTCATAAGAATAATAAATTTTAATGTATTTCATATAATTGCAAATAAAAATTCAAATAACGCTTAAATATTATAACATTTAATTTAAAGGTTTAAAGGTTAATTAAAGGACATTTAAAAGTGTTTCATACAAGTGTGAAAGTTTATTTTTATAAAAATTAGAAATTATTTTTTTCTTATTGGTGAGTTTGAACGTTAAAATTTCAAATTTTAGCATTTTTGTAAAAATCATTAAATATATCATTCCTTTCCAAAAATTGCAATTTTTAGTGATTTTTTGTAAAAATTACAAATTTAAGCAATTTTATGTAAAAAAACATTATTACACCTATGAATTTAAATTTTTTTTTTATAAATTTTTCACCTGTAATTTTTTTTAATTTTTATTCTTATTTATTTATTATCTTATTTATTTATTCTTATTTTTTTATTTTTTTTCTTATATATATATATATATATATATATATATATATATATATATATATATAAATTTTTTTTTTATCAGAAAAATCAGATTTTAATAATTTTTTGTTAAAATTTTCAATTTTTAAGAAAAAATATTTTTAGTTGTATCACTTTTCTCTGTGATATGAAAGATACTTCAGCTGCTTCAAAATCAGTAGAGGCTTTTCACTAAAAACTTTGGTAATTCTTAGTCCATATCTGTTCCTAATTTTTCTAAACCAGTATGATAGTCACAAGGTGTAGCGATTTCATTGCTCATGAAATTCATTATCACTTTATAATAATATTTAGCAAATTATTACTAATCGATAAGCTAGTTTAAAAAATGGAACCATTTATGCTAGTTAAAATTAGATAAATCTTATTTATGTTTTCCATTTGGGATGTCAGATAAACAATTCGGTACTGTATACAGAGTTTCCCCCAGACACTTTTGGAAGGGCGCAGCGCCCTGTCTGCCCTTTTGTTACCAGAACAGCGCCCTCCTTGCCCTTAGGTTAGCAGATCAGATCACCTGCTTAGCCTTTTGTTAAGAGAGCAATATCTATCCTCAAACGAAAATCAACAAGTTCTTGTATGACCTCAGATAAGTCCCAGAGCCCTTTCTCTGCGTTCATTACCGTAAATTTTTATCGTGTCTCTTTCTTTCCCCCCCCCCCCCCCTCTGCTCTCTCCTCCTTCAAAGAAAGAAAAAGGGTGATCTAGTGCCAATAAAAGGATTGACAGCCCCATATCATTTCTTTCCTCCACTAAAAGAAACAAGACGGAAAGGGGCATATTAAGCGTGTACATTCCTTCTTCCATCTGATGAAAACTTTCAAAATAGTTTTTTTTTTTCAACTTAAATTTTTGTTAAATTATTTCATGTTTGATATGCATTTGAGTTATAAAGTTCTATAAATATAAACCCTGTAAGCATATTTGCTCTAAAACAAATATTTAAAAATATAGATTTCCGGAACTAGGGTTCTTTGCGCCATTTGCAGGAAGATGTTTACGTTGATTTCGCCGATTCAGTCAAAACCAGAGGATGATAGAAAGGGTAGGGAGAAAGTTGTTAGATTAGTGCGGTGATTTTAACTGGCTTGCATGAAATATGGGAGAGCTTATTTTCTTTATATTGTTCATTAATTGCCTTTAGCTACCAGCCTAGTCGCTTTTTGAAAATTCTCTTAATATACTTTCTTGCTGTGGACTGCGTATCTCCGCTACGTCCGAAAGTCCAGGCTAAGCTATTGACTGTTTAATAGCTATTAACTGTCCACCGCCGCCCTTAGAGAGGATCGGACACCACTCAAGTGGTGGGACCCGGACTCACCAACAATTTTTGAGGGAAGAGCAGACATGAAAAATACACAAAAGAGGAAAATGAAATATGAAGGGGAATCCACGAATTTGTATGGGCGGTCCTGATCTGACCACTACGTATTATATACAATATAATGAAAACTCCACTCCATGCAATAATGATATGCGGACATATTTAATTCACGTAGCGGATTTACTCCCAATGCAGGTCATGCAATAGCTATTGGCTGTGTATCTGACCATGGCTGCCCATAAGGAGGGTGGACACCACTGAAGTGATGGGGCCCCCAGTAATTTTTTGACGGGGGAGAAGACATGAAGAATGCACAAAAGAGGAAAACAAAATATGAAGGGTAACCCAGAAATTGTTATGAGCGGTCCTGACCTGACTACTACACAGACATATGCAATATGCGTTATATATAATTTAACGATAACTCCGCTCCATGCAATAGCGATTCGACATATTCAATTCGCATAGCGGAATTACAAAATTAAGCGCCTTCATTTAATGAGTGTATGTAATCCGCATGCAATAACGATATATACCTTGTGCAGACGCGTGCAAATCGTGTGACATTAGGTTATGAATACGCCCACTATGCGGGCTTATGGATTAAGATTAGCCCGTTGCATGACATCCGCATAGCAGATTTGAAACACAAAATAATCCCCCTCATATTAGTGGACTCGTCTTTGACCCGCTCCGCGGATGCAAGCAATAATAATAATAATCAAGCTCATTTAATAATGATGCGCCCACTTTAGGGACGTATGCAGTAGTTGTCAATCACGTACTCACCCGCTACGCGAGTTTACGGCTAAAGATACGGATGCTGCGCAGACACATGAACGTACGTTGCTTGCACTATTAACTCTACTCCATGGAATAAGGATTAACTTAGCAGCTAAACTTTTTCTAATCCATAGTTCAAAACTTTATACAGTGATTTTATGGAGCTTTCTGGAATTTTATTTAGTTATTTAAATCAGGTTTTTTTTTTTTGTAATCAATATATAACAACAAACAATTAACGTTTTGCAATGTTTAAATATATTTTATCTTAAAATCATCAAACCTCATTGACTAATGAGAAAATACTAAAAATTAAAATTTAATATTCTCCATTTTTTAAATTTAATAAACTCTAAATTTATGTAAATTCAATAATTGTAATTGCTAATAAACCCAATTGCTCAAGACTATAATTGCATTTGATGTGAAAATAGCATTTATTCAATGATTTATTTGTTCTCAACAAAAGAAACATTTTCATACCTTAGTGGTGGTGGCTCCAGTCCGATGAAGCCAAAATAGTTTTGAATGAATAACAGTTTGTAAAATAAAACTTCAGTAAAGTTCAATAAAGCTATTCGATTTTTTCAGATTCATTTATATTGTTTACAGGATTTCAAAGTGCTACAAATTACATGCTAACTGTTTATAGCTAGTTAGTACTTTAGTTTTCAGAACGATTTTATCTGGATGCTTCGACCATAGATTTCAGGTTAAAATATAGAATTATTTTACGAACTTGTTTTTCAGTATATAAATTAAACTTATCTGACCTATAATCTATAAACTTGCCTGGCGGCACATAAATATGTACTTGAATATGTACAATAATGTATGTGTTTAATTCCTTTTGTTCAGACCTAACCAATCATTACACATTTTTAGAATCTCCAAGTTAATTTAATGCCCTAATTTTTTAAACAAAATAAGATTATCTCAAACTTATGCACAAATATTTCACCAAGGAGTAACAGATTCAGCTGAAACAATAGTAACATTTTAAGTAAATTAAAGCCTTCCCACACATTGGAAAACCCAGGTTAAAATACTAAAATATCGAAATTATATCCACTATACTTTGCAAACAAAGAGCTCATTCAAAATTCAATTATATACACTTGCAAGGATTTCAAGAGCTATATTTTTGCATAATTGTTTACCAGTTTAGTTTTTGAGATAGCAGTACAAACTTGAAAAAGGGGCAATTTTCACTCTTCTTCAACTCGACAAAACGATTACTGGAAAACTATAAGCACCTTTCTAAAATATAAATATAGATTTAGCAACTAAATTTCCTAATACATATTTTTATCCCTTACTATTTATATCTGTCTCTTATGGTTTCAAAGATATTTCGAGTGAAAATAAGCAAAATGAAAAAAAAAAAACTTGCTCGGACAGATACTTTTTAAGTTTTTCAAAAAACAAGTTCAAAATATTAAAAAATTGAAATTAATTTTATATATTCACAATCTTGACCCTATTTCCTACAAAACAAGAAAATATATTTGCATTTTTATCTATTAGACTTGGTATACGCGATAAAAGTGTTTACATTTTTTTGCAATGCTGATTTTCGTCATAAAAATCCCAAGCATAAATGTTACTCAAACATAAAATCTGGTAACAGCACCCTGCCCTTTTTTAATCCTGGGGGAAACTCTGACTGTATATAGTACACCTTCACATCTCTCAAAGATGACAACTAATTCCTCATTTTAAGGTACAGTCCCCCAAATACCTGGTCTAGTCTATTTGTCTCCGAATTTATCGGTGATTTTTTGGGCAAAATAAAATTTTGGAACATGTTAAAAATTGATAAAGTGGGTATGATAGTGAGTATACATAGAAGAGTGCACCTTTCTACATCTAACATTAGTAGGTGGAAAATAGATCTGGGTGTTTCAGAAAATGCAGGAATAGCCTATTAATAGGATAATTAGTAAACAACTGACAAATAAAACTTTCGTTTACAGAAATTTATTGATAGACTGTATCAATTTTTCAGACAAAAACCTCCTTTATGATGAAAAGACAGCAACACCTCAGTCAAGGCAAAAGGGGATTTTGTCTTTTACAGGGTCGTTTTCGACCATAAGCATAGTAGGCAAATGTTGGGGGCCAGCAAAGCTATGAGGGCCTATCTTCCATTCTGAATGTATATTTTTTACTATATATATATATATTCAGAATGGAAGATATAGAATTTACCCCAGAATGGAAGAAGGGCTATAGAATTTACCTAATCCCTTACCTAAAATAGGGGGCCTTAGAATTTACTTATGCCTAGGAGCCCTTGCTCAAAAAAGGCCCCGTCTCATGGACACAAATCTCAATGTCTCTTAGACAGAAATTCTTATATTTCTTGTGAACCAAAAAAGAGCACATTAAATTTTTCTAGCATTTTAGCTACCGGTAAATAGATTTAGCTTTGGTGGTAATGCTGTAATGAAATTGTTTGTGTTAAATTTTCTATTAATACAAACAAGTCTCTAATTTAATTAGCCATTGAACCTATTCAGTGGTAGCTATTTAATTTTAAGATTTATATAAATTAAACCCATTTGAATGACATCATTATCTATACAGAGTTTTTCAATCTGTTTGGTGCTCTTCTTTCCTTCACCTTTCTTACTATCCATGTTTCAATCAAGTGATTTTAAATGTATTAGCCTTTACCGGTTTGAGTTTGAATTAAAAAGCTAGAACGTTTTATCATACAGAAGTTTTTGTGGAATATATTCATGTTCACAAACTTTGTGTATATTTTTCCTTTTAATTTTATTTTCTTTACAATAACATCTACCCTCAATTTTTATTTTAAACATTTAGTTCTGTTTTATGTTCCAAGAGACAACATCCATCCCACTGATACAGGTAAACATTTTGTTTTTTTACTCCTTCAAATCAAACCGATTACAGAATATTTAAATTATCAGCTGCATGATTACTGAATACTTTAAAATTGTTTTCTAAACTTTGGCTTATCAAATACCTGTTTTATTTCTTTTATAATTGTTTACATAAAATTAAAACACAGATTCATAAAAAAAAAATGACTGCAGTATTTGCAGCTAACAGTAAGGTTTTTTAGTAGTTACTTTTTAGTGGTGACATCATTTTACCCTTTTTAGCAACCACAGTGAATAATATATATATTCCCACAATGCAGACCCACCTTTGCATATTACTCGACTCTTAAATTATTCCTCTTATAAATGTTTTAAGGAAATGAAAGCCATAATCTAAATTTTTAAAATCTGAAAATCCATTAAAACTGACAAAACAAGTGTTGTGTTAAATATAAAAATATCTTAACAAGCAAATTGAGTGGTCATGTGAATTTAAAATGACTGTCAAAACCATGGAGCTAGAGAAAAGTAGATAAATCTCCTATAGCTGAAAAGCTTTATATTGCTTTAAGAATTATGTTTAGGTTTTGCTTGTGTTAATACAGTCTTATCTGTTGTCATTTGAAACAACAGGGAAGCGTAGTGTTTAGTATATTTTTAAATTATTTATAATTGATGGTTTCTAATTACAAGTAGAAGTAGTATGCATTTTGTTTCTGTTTGTATAACAGACAATATATGGAGACAAACATAAATAAAAAGGGAAAATAAATGAGTACTTAGAAATGAATATTCTTTATTGTTTGAGCTATTTGCATTGCAGTGACAATTTATTTCTTAAAAATGAATAGTTTAAATAAATATAATTGAATTCAATACAAGCTTTTTGCCATAGAAATACATACAATGTATAAGGAAAAAAAAACACACTGGTGGCATCATCTAAATTACTATAATCTAAATATTAATCTAAATTACTATCTTAAACAATTTTGGCATTTTCCTAACATGGAGTTTTAACTCCTTGCCTTTACCTCCATGGTTACAACTATAAAAAATGATAAAATAAACGATATGTGTAAATATATAAAACTACAGCAACATTTAAGAAAAGCAGCATGCAGCTGTTTTGAGGATATGCTGGATCCCCTTTCAGTGCCAGGAAATCAACAAACCTGAAGTCAAAAAGATGAAATGGGACCATTTCATCTTTTGTATTTCGGGTTTGTTGGCTCTATAACACTGATGAAGGGAATTTAGCTTATCCTTGAAACAGCTGTATGCTGCTTATTTTATTTGTGATCTGGTTTTAAGGATTAGTATGTTGCTCTAGTTTTCCTTCCTTATCCTTTGTACAAAGTGTTTTTCACTTATTAATATGTGTAAATATTTGTTCATTGACTGTGAATCAGTCATTGTGAGGGTGGATTGAAATAAAAAATTTTAAGGGCTTTAAAACTTGAATATTATGTTGCACCAACCAAAATAGACCTCAAAAAATAAAACCTTCAAAATAGACCTCAAAAAATAAAATCTTCAAAATAGACCTCAAAATAATATTAATGGTAATCAAATAAGGATAATAAATCTTTCTTTATGGCTGACAAATTAAGATTGGCTTGGCATCACACTTAAGTCTTCCGTGTCAGATGAACTGATGCAGAGGTATACTGAATTATCAAGTGTATTCTGTATGACACAGATAATAGAAGTAATACAGATTCCAAAATGTTATGGAAATACATAGCTGACGTTTGCCTCTTCTGTGACAAAAATGCGAGATGCTTTAGCTTTTAAAAATTTCAACTTAAAATGTGTAAGGATGCAAAATCGAGGTAAGGTTCAGTGGTGAAAGATGATCCTAGTGCTCTAGTAACTTGATTGTGCACTAGTGTATATAGCAAAAAAGGAGGTTTATCTAATATTTTTGTAAGCTTTTTTACTGGGCATCTGAGTCAAGAGTTTAATTCTAAAACAGCCTAAGTCACTTAGGCTTGTTTATCACAATATGATGCGGCTGCTGCCTTGCAGTTTGTAGTAAATTACTTTGAGGTGAAATGAAGTGATCAAACTCTTGTCAACATTGAAGGATTAGAGTTTTGGAATATAACAATATCAGTGGTATTTATAAGATCTGTGCTGTGTGTTATACAGAGCATTTCAATATAAATGACCTTTCTTTTCAAGCTCCAGCTATTGGTTTTAGGCACATACTTCCAATAAGAAAGTTTGTTAAAATTAAATGTGAGATTCTTTCTTTTATAATTATTTTTCTTCTTCAGTGGGTGGTATTTTCATGAAAACAGGGGGTCTATATTTTTGCGTGGTCCCTTGAGCAGAAAAACTTCTATTAAAAAAAGCTGTACTATAACTAGTCAAAGGGAAAAATACAGACTAATTATCTACAATATTCATAAAGTTATTTACAATAGAAAAACATAAGATTAGCAAAATAGGCTGAAATGGGAAATTGTAATTGTGTTATTCCTCGACTTTGACTCATTCTGCAGGGTCTGTCTACAAATTGAAAGACTCAGTGGAATACATGTCTTTTACATGGAAAAAAAATTTCCTGATTTTATCTCTATAATTTAGGATTTTTCAAAATGGCTGATGTTGTCTATAACTTTGAACATTAGTGCTAGACCATACTTTCAATTGGAAAATGGCTGTGAATCACAAGAAAAGTTTGTCTGAAATATTTTAAAAATGGTACAGTATTTACATAAAATTGCAATATCTAACTTTTTATATTGCCCCTTTAGAGCAAAATTTCCAATTACTCGCTATTTGATTTGTAGCTGTCAACAGATTTGTAGGTGAAAAATTCCTGATTTTTTTTAAATAAGCAGTAACTTGCAGATAATTCACCTGGGTTTTTTTCCTTTTGATTACTTACTGTATATCATAATTTTTTGTAATTGTATTTTCAAGGGACCATATATAAAATTAGACCTCCTATTTTCATGAAAATATCACCCACTGTAAGAAAAGATATGTTAAAATTAAATGCAAATTTTTTTTATATATTTTCAAATTAGAAGTATGTGTCTAAGATCTCTCAAGAAGTAACTTCAACTATGCTGAAACAGCTTGTATATTAATGCACATCTTTTTAATATTGACTTAATTTTACAAATTGAAAATGTATGTCAATATCGAACATTCTACAGTTTGAGACTGTAGGGATTTAATATTTTTCATGGCCCCTTTCTGTTATCATTATACTCCCTTCATTACTGCCATAATTTTTACAATTTGCAAAATTCTGTTCTACAATTTGAGATCCAGTCATTACGGTTAAATTTCATCACTATACCTGTTTAGTTTATTGATTTTTCTTATTCAAAAATCATACATTTGACAACAATCTTGGCACTCAAAAGTTCTGCATTTTTCAAGGCTTGCTTCAATATTCATCTTTATTACACCCCTTTTGATATTCACATAAATTTTACAATCTTGGAAGTTTTGCATATCTCATTTTAGGGATTAAGAGTCTTTTCATGGCTTCTCAATATCTAATAATATCATATCCAATTAAAAATTGAAATCTAATATTTTTAATTTAAAATTCATATTCCCTGAATTTGGACCTTAAGTTTTGCATTTTTCTGGGGGATTTCATTATCCACCTCATCAAACTTCTTTCGATATTGACTTAATTTTTACAATCTACAAATAAACTTTTCACTAAAAATGATAGAAGTTTGACATAAAATACTTTATCATTCTATCCCAATATCATATAAGCTACAACAAATGAGACAGATGAGCTGCTTGCTAAATTTGTCCCATGTTAACTTATAGAAAATAGTCCCTAACTTTTAGTTCATTTAGTTTTTACAATATTTTCCTGATGTTTTTTGTTAAGCATAGATCCTGTAAATAGGAAGGTTTGTGCTTTTTTAAAGAAATTTTAAAATAATTTGAATCATTTTTAATATTTCTGTAAAATGAATGCATTACTTTTTAATACATATTAAAAATACTTTTAATTATTTTATTGAATTTTTGAAAGAAGCATAGATCTTTTTTCTTTTCAGCATCTATGCTTGGCAAAAAGCAGTGAGTAAAATCTTAAAAACTAAATGGACTAGTTGTTAGGGGTTGTATTATCCATAGCCATAGGTTACCCCATGGGGGAAAATGAAAGAAGCGACTGCAGGGAGAACATCCTCTTAAGCTCTTCACTTGATACAAACAATACAAACCACTTATTAAACTAAAGGGTATGAATTTTTTAATGAAGTAATAAAGCTAAATGTTTCTTCATATTATAAATATAATTAAAACTTGATGAGTTTGATATGATTTGTAATTGGAATCAAAACATTTGTTATAAGTTAATGAAGTTGAAATTTCAGAAATGGTTTGTTTTTTTAGATTTAATTATTTATATAGCATTCCGAAATTATATATTAAAAAGACATGATAGGATTTTGAAAATTAGTACAATAATACATTTGAATATTTTCATGAATTTTGATGTTAATTCAATTTTAATTAGTATTTTAGCCCCATAGCAGAAAGTAGGGTGATGTACGTTGTAGATCGATTTGTAATCTCTGCAGGCAAATTGAGTTGAAAAAAAAAAAAAAATTGTAACCAAATCTGCAGGATAAATGCATATCACCTACCTCATCCCCAGATAATCTGCAAAATAAACACTAAACTATTGTACCCTTTGTCATGGTTCCTTTGTATCCCTCCTTCAACTTTTATTCCTTTTCTTTTGTCCCATAGTTTATGGCTTGATGTCCCCTTACATAACAGAAACAGGTTCTTCCTTAACGAGTTCTTATAAATTCTTAATTTTTCCTCTATGTTCTCTCCTTTTCAGTGAAATTCTTTAGCACCTACAAACTTTGGTTTCTCGTGAAATTTTGATGAAATTATACAAGTCCGCAGATTAATAAAGATGCAGATGCACACTGATTGCAAATGACATAGCTGCACAAACGAAAAACAAATATCTTGTATGTTTTACATACAAAGAAATAGGATACAAAGAAATAGGATACAAAGAAATAGTCATTACAGCTGTTTTGTTTAGTTTTAGACCAGGGTTTCTGGTTGTGTGTGCATTTTGTGCAAATGGAATTCATATCGCATATGAAAATTTTCGGTTTATCAAATAGTTAATTGTTTAGATATTCATAACATATTTTGCTTTGTAATAAATTAAAAAAAAAATTCATTTGCAGCAAAGGGTTTATCGAACATGTTGCGGATATGACTCGAGTGAGTTTGCAACGTATAAGAGTTGAAACGTATTCAAGTTCGTGGTTGGAAAAAACACGAACATTGCAAAATCGGAACATCGCTGTAAAAAAAATTACAAAAAATTAAGTAAACAGGGTTAAAAAAAATTAAATTAAGAAATTTGTAATAATTTAACAATAACTTTTTATAATTGATAATTTATTTTTTTAATATACATTTCCTATAATGAAATAAATAGTCTAATAGAGAAAAATAATGAATGTTATAATTTTTTAGCTGAAGCTCATTTAACTCTGAAAACATAACTAAAATAAATATATAACAATTTTTAAATAGAACTAACTACATTTTAGAACCTATTCAGAGATTTTAAAATATATATTTTCAATATACTTACACTTAGTCTTACTGATGGTTGATGATTTTTGATTTTTTTACTGGACCCCTTTCAGAAGGTAGCATTTCTGAGTTGAAATGCATTGCTCTTTTATTTATCTTGAAAAAACTTTTGAACATTTGAATTTACATACAACATATTTTTATAGCCCTTCTTGTTACATGTAAATTGTCACTGCAGTTAATGGTGTGGGCTTTAAAATTGTGACACAAATTTTAGAAGCTTTCCAAAGTAATTTTTTCTATTATCCTTTCTCTTTATAAATCAATATGTTTCTCTGAATTCAGATTCATCAGCTATCCTACATTGCACATACATGCATGGGATTAAAATGAAGGATTGTTGGATTTCTCCTAAAATTCCAGCATGTATCCAGCAGTGTTTCTCAGTTTGTGGATGAACACCACTCCAGGCATTATCTATAAATTTTCTGACAATCTGTATTTAATTTCTCAACATATCGGGGGATGTGTTTAGGCTCAATGTATCTGGGGATGAACTTTTGTTATCAAACTAATTATTACTCCTGGGATTTTGCTTTTACTCCAAAAAGTTCTATGAAATAACTTTTCTTTATCTCTCCCACACTAAAAACTTTGCAATAACTGATGTTCAGGTTCGTTATAAACAATATGTATAATATGAAAGTATTGTAGATCCAAAGTGTCAGGAAATAAAAAAATCATAATTGATACTTTACTTCGTTACATCCATGCTTGTAGTAAGTGGGCTCCACTGTATGTATTTAAAGAGATTTAATTATTGATTCAGTTTAATTTTTTGGTGCCATTGTCTTGGAGATTAGGTAAGTTCAAATAAAGATTTTTTTTATTGTGCAAAAAATAGACTTGTATGTTTTTCTTTTTTAGGTTCTGCATATTGTTTGGGGAGAATGAACAGAGACTGCTGGTAAGTAAAAGCCATATTTATTTTTTAATGAATATTTAATGTTTCTATACCTAAGCTCTATGATCATGTTTTAACTAAGACAACTAATTACTTGGCCAGAGAATTTTTCTAGTTACAAGCTATTATACTTACTTTTGATTTGCTTGCTTTTTTGCTTTGTTTATAATATATTTGTGTTCAGAGTAAGAAATTGGAAAAAAAAGTAAGGGCCGAATGGCCCTCAGTATCAATTTTTTATGGGCCATTAGAAAATTTCTAAGGACCAAAATAAAACAATTTAATGAAATAAAAAATATGCATGGTAAAACCTCATAGGCCTAGATTGCTTGCCAAATATATATACAAAAAGACACTAAAGTGTAAATTAAAATTTTAAATTGATTTATCATTTAATTCCCATTTTTAGATAGTAGCTACTGGCCGGTAGGTCAATGAAGTTTAATGGCCAATTGTTGACAGCTGCAAAATGTGCGATTTTTTTTTTTCAACTTGCTTAATGTTATGCAAAATTGTGTTTAAGTATGTTATTTAATAATTTAGGAATTTGCTGGTATTACCGATTTATTTATAGAGTTATTATACAGTAAACATAAGTCACTATGTCTATTATCAAGAAAACTCCCCTTAGCGAATTTACTTTTATACAATCTATTATTTGGATGTTG
Organism: Amaurobius ferox; assembly: GCA_951213105.1. Classification (NCBI taxonomy): domain Eukaryota; kingdom Metazoa; phylum Arthropoda; class Arachnida; order Araneae; family Amaurobiidae; genus Amaurobius; species Amaurobius ferox. Next base: position 33,589,590 of record OX578135.1, on the reverse strand, counting down.
ATGCAAAGGAAGAGGATTTTAAAAATTGGGGGAAATTTAAGAGATTGGCAAGATACACAATATTTTATTATTTGATAAGAAAAGATAAATTCACAGAAATATTTAAAATTTTTAATGAGTAATATTGTTAACATGCGTTTATTTTATTGCTAACATCTCATTATTAACATTTAATAGATTTTCAAAACTTATTTTAAGTGTTTTTTCTGAAACTAATTATTGGTATGAACAGCTCTTGACCACGGATAAGTTGAAAATGGAACCGATTTAACTTTGAATTTATAATAATTGTTAACAGTTAGCACTTCTAAAAACACAACTATGCAAACATTTTAGGAATCCATACATTTTTAGTTTTATGCATCTCCGATGAGAGATTAATAACTTAAAACAGGGTATGATCTATAAAAGGAAATCTACAGTTACTCTGAACAAAAAAGCTGTAGTGCATCGAGACTTTAAAAATTGTGAAATTCTCGTGATCTAGCTTTAAAATTAATACTAAGTATGTCCGGGTTAGTATCCTTCAAACACTATTTTAGTCAATTCTACACACATTCATAATTTCCATATGGTCATTTATGGACTGTGAATATGTAGATTAAAGTAGAACAATACTATATAACATTGCAATATCAGCAATTCAGCATGGAAAATAATTCCCCTTTCCCCAAGGTTGATGTTCTTTATTTGCCTCCAGACTCCCAGATTTTAGTTAGCTTGCGCTGGTCCCCTAGCCGCAGTGTATTCCTGAAACTCTTTCATATAAATTAATTCTTTTAATTTTTTATTATGAAAAACATGCTATAAGGAATATTTAACCAATAGATAAATTGACATGCCAAAAATGGACAAGGCAAATTTCACGCAGTATTTTTTTCTTTTTAGCGAGTGATTTCAATTTCGTTCGTGCATCCGCTTTAGGCAAGCCATTTAAATTTGAGGTAGGTGTAAAAATGATGAAAAACATATTAGTTCCAAAGATCTAGATTAGTCCTTGAAGCAGAGTAGTTATTCCTTCGTACAGCGTGTAAAAATGGGGGATGTCTAGGTCAATGCATAGAGCTCAGTAAAGACGCTACGCCACGGCATGTCGCAAAACACATTGGTGATTAAGAGGAGGGGTAAGATAGGAATATGAATTGCACTCATTCTCCGTTGCAAATGCAATAAATTACGATTGCCTTGTAGGGAAGAACAATGGAAGAGCTATAGCAGTATCATAGCGATTGTTGACAGATTTCTGTTACTCCACAGGTGGCATTGTTTAAGGAGAAAGGTCATTCATTAAGCTATCACAGAGTTTTGCCAGTAGTCAGGATTTTGTTAATCGCCAGTTTTTGTAGTTTAACCACCATCTGGCGAGTGGGTATATTAAGCTTGTTTTATATTATTGTATTAATTTTAAATTGACTTATTGTTTTATACAAGAAATTTTTTTTTCCCTCTATAATTTTTGGTAAATTATAGTGGTTTAATTCTAGTCGCAATTTGGCCCCTGATTCCTAAATTATGGTCGCAAACAATAAAAATTTGGTTACATTTCGTGCATGGCTCCCTCTAATTTCTTACCCTGTTTGTGTTGTGTACAGAGTTAAGCAAAATGCATAAATGTATTTTCGATACAAAGTACATAGGTTTTGGGGCATAAAATACAAAATATTTTTCAAATTAAAAAAAAATTCCAAATACGAAATACATGTATTTTCAAAGTATATTTAAAATACAAAATACATTAAAAAAAAAATAACATTACTGTGTATTGGACTGGATTAAATTTTCAATGCAAAGCAACATTTATCTATACATGTTATTGGGAATAAACAAGCCTTATATTTGTTAAATATTAACACTGGCATTCAAAAATCATTAGAATGTATTGTTGCTGGGTTAAATCTATATCTTATAATATCATAAATTCTTCATTATGTTAAGGCCTTAAATTACACATTGGCCTGAAAAAAAAAAAAGCTCACCAGCAAAAAATATTTGATAGAAATATTTTACAAATAGCGAGTTAATTGATATTTTAAAGTCATTTTTTGATACATTTTATATGATACAGATTTTGTAAATCTTTACATCTGTAGAGCAAACTCGCAGTCCATGTAAACTCTTAAAGGGTTAAGGCAGTGGTCGCCAACCTTTTTTTGTTAAGAGGAACCCTTGAAATATTTGGTAAAATCTCACGGGATCCCTATTTGGGTGACGCATATTAGGTTCCACAGTGATACAAAGTAGTCATGAAAACAATAGCCATGAAAAAATTACAAAATAGCCATGAAAAGCAGTAGAGTTTGGGAATAATAACTAACTCATACTTTTGAATGAAATATTTCAATATATTTTTTTTCCTATTTATTAATTATTGTTAATAAAAAACAAACATTTTTGTTTTATATCTAGCTTACTGGTCACACAAACGAACATTGTGTATATATTTTGTGATTATTTTGTTTTAATAATTGATTTTTATAAAATTGTTAATCAAAAACAAGTTATTTAATTGTTTTACAATAAATGCACATTTTCATCTGATATAATTAAGCAAACTATATTTTAATTTAATTTGTTCGGCATTTTCTCTTGTTTCTTTTTTTTTTAAATCTTTTATCTGGAAGCGTTACGAGTATTTGGCAAGAGTGCTGGTAATATTCGTTACTGTAAACCAGGCATGCAGAATCTTTTCTAAACAGTGGGCTACAAAAATTAAAAGTATCTAACCAAGGGCCAATGGTGGAATCAGAGAGGTGTGCTCCCCCCCCCCCCCCCCCCCCTGGAGAATAATAAATTTACACAAAACAAAAGTTTTAACAGTAAAATAAAATTTGAAAAATTTGGTTAATTTAATAAAAAAATTTCTACATCTGTCTTTGCCAGGAACCATTCCAATTAATGTGATGGCTGAGATTGAATTTTTGATGTTATGTTTTTGATATTTGGTTCGATAGTCGTAGTAGCAATGCACAAAATTGCATAAAGGTTTTCGGCGGTCAGTCTGTTCCCGAACTTCGATTTGTTCAAATTCATCAGTGAAAAAGTTTGCTCACAAATATATGTACTTGCAAACATTATAGCGCACTCAGATGCATTACTTTTCAAGAACGAAAATTCGTCAGGTAATGATGCATAGAAGTAAAGTATTGAGTTCTCTTTGAACTGCTCTTTGTAAATGTTTGAGCTTTGCAAGTCAATTAAACTTAGTTGCATACTTTCTGTTGTTGAATTTGCAGGCACAGAAAATGGATCGCTAAATAATTCAAATTTCGTACGACATTTTTCAAATTCAAAAAATCTCTCATTGAATGACTCAAGTAAAATTTGAATTTGAGTTTCGTATTCCATCTTCATATGAGGAAATGTTTCCTTCATTTTCTTACAATACGTGAAGTGTGCAGTTTTTGTTTTTCAGCTGCTGTTGGAATAACGCTAATTTGCTTTTAAATGCATTTATATTGCTCACTGGCTGAGAGATGAATTGATTGCTTCCTCCAAACACCTAGTTTCCTTTCCATTTTCATGTAAAAACGTAACAATTTTATCCAATAAATCCATAAAATGTTTGAGTACAGCTCCACTACTGAGTCATATCGCTTCTGTGTGGTACACAACATCACAAGGAAGATCTTCGAATTCTGCTAAAAATTCCTTGAACTCTGTGCCGTAATGCACTAGTACAAATAAAGTTAATTGCATCACACATAAGCCTCATTAACTTCTCAAAACTCAATTTTTTGGCACATAAATTTTGCTGATGCATGATGCAATGGTATTGTATTAGTTCTGTTTCACGTTCTCCCATATGTTGTTTTAGTAACGATATCATTCCATTTCTTATTCCAACCATTGACTGTGCTCCATTTGTCGTAATGCTGACAAATTTATCCATATTTACACCAGCTCTATTACACAAGTCTAACAAACTACGAAGAAGTTCCTTTCCAGTTGTTTGACCTTTCATTGGGAAAATTCCAAGAAATTCCTCAGTAACAGAGAAAGTTTTGTCTATACCACGAATGAATACAAGGAGCTGAGCCACTGAGGTTATCAGTTAACTCATCAACAGCAAGGGAGAAATGTTCAAATTGTGTAGCTGCCTGCTTCAATTGATCATCAATATCTTCATTCAATTGCTGCACTCTTCTTTGAATAGTCATTCTATTCAAACTTATTTTCTTAAATTTATGTTTTGCTTCGGGACAAAGTTTTTCTGATGCATTCATTAAACATTCTTTCATAAAATCGCAGTCAGTAAATGGTCGCCCAGATTTTGCAATTAGCTGGGCAACACTCAAGCTTACTTCAACACAAATATCCAAATCAGATGTCTGCTTCTGAAAATAGCTGGTTTGGCTGGCCAGAGACTTCTTGAGGCGTTCAATTTTCCGAGAACGTTCAATTCCTTGAACTGATGAGAATGGAATGTGCTTCATTTCGTAATGCCGTTTTACGTTATATTAACGTATTCCTTTGCTACCGCTACTGTAACATTACATAGGATACACATTATTGTACCATTGTTATTAACAAAACAGTATTTGTCCTTCCAAGAATCCTGAAACTTTTGATTTTGGAAATCACTTTTCGTTTTTTGCTACTCATTGCTTTATTTTACTACTTAGCACCGTAACTGCATTATACGCCTTCGAAATGCTAATATTTTGCTCCGTGGGGAAATTCGAATAGAAGTAAGAAACATGTGATACTCAAGTTTAGTGCTGTGCAATATTGAAGAAATGAGATCCACAATAAAGCACCGCCTGCTGCCAATAGGAAGGGAAAAAATAAACAAGAGGAACTTTGCCAAATTGGAGATTCAAACAAAGCGGAAGGGGAGAAATCTATTTATAGCTGCCATGTGGTATTTGGTGTGCTTCCAATGGTGTGCTTCCAATGTTCCGGTGTGCTTCCTTGTTTGAGAAACAAATGGAAATTAAAAACATCAATGTTGGCAATACTATCGGTGAATAAACATCACGCAAATTTAAAAAATGAAAAAAAAATTTCAAAAAATGAATAAAAAAAAATTATATTTTTTTGTTTTTACTAAAAAAAAAATTGATTTTGCCAGCGTAATGGCGGGCTAATTCGACGGCCCTTGTGGGTCACTATTGTCCCGCAGGCCATAGGTTGTGTACCCCCTGCTGTTAACCATTGAGCTGCTAACTGAATTCCTTGAAGTTATAAAAAATTGTCAGCTTAAATAAAATTTCTCTTCTCAATTAAAATTCTCACTGCTAAATTCCTCACTACTAAACCAACTTAAAATTTTAAAATGCTTTATTGTGTTTGTGGCACACAAAAAAAGATAATTATTACTAAATTTATTAATTTATTAAATTTGTATGCACTTGCTGAAGTGATAACCCACCATAGTTAATTTTGGGTATCTTATATAGTAGTGATTTGTATATGTGGCTGCAATAACCCACCATATTATGTTAGTATGCTGCCCGTTGTTTCTTCTGAAAAGCAATTTGATTAATAACATAAATTAATTTCACTTATCCAATAAAAACACATTAAATTGCTCAAATTAAACTTTATTAATTATTATTAATTTTATCATTAAATCTTATTTATCAATTTTTAACATAATATTTACTAGAGCTATTCTCGTGTTGTAATACAGTACGAATAATATTTTTTAGTATATTGGCTACTGAGCCTTCAAAATCTTTCCTCAAAATGTTTATGTAAATGGTTTTCTGATTCATATTTTGTGATTATTTTGTTTGAATAATTGATTTCATAAAATTGTTAATCAGAAACAAGTTACACTTTTATGATACATGCACATTTTCATCTGATATAATTAAGCAAAATATATTTTAATTTAATTAGTTTGACATTTTCTCTTGTTCCTTTTTTTTTTTTTTTCAAATCTTTTATTTGGAAGCGTTTTGAGTATTTGGCAAGAGATCTGGTAATATTCGTTACTGTAAACCAATCTATCTGCTAGCTGAATTCCTTGAAGTTATAAAAAAATTGTCAGTTTAAATAAAATTTCTTTTCTCGCCTCTTGTTAGGCCTGGACTCTTTGTCCAGTCATTTGACATTCTTACACACTTTAGCACTCATTTTCAAGCACATATCACCTTATTAAAGTCGAGGTAATTGTTATTTTATATCAACGGTAAGTCAGGAATCTATGTATGTCAATTTATATTAACTGTAAAATCAGGAATTTCTCTGTACATCCTCTCATGTCAACCGTAAGTTAGGTTATTTCAGCACATCATTTCATGACAACTGTAAAATCAGCAATCTCTGGTCTTTTTCATGACTTAATAATTTTAATTTTTTTATTACAAAAAAGATGGCAAGTTCTACTTTTGCAAATTCTCAAAGAATCCCTTGCACTGGTTTGCAGAGACCCACATGTTCATTAAATGAATGCCAGAGGTCTAGCTAAAATATTTGTTAAATTGAAGTACCACTGTATAAAAACTAAACCTTTAGATTAATTTTAAAATTAGTTGCAACTTCAAAAGTCCCACTTATAAAGGAACATTTTGGTTTGCATAAATGGCATTCTGCCTTAACTTTTCCGTTATCAATATAATTTTAAAATATCTCCTATCTAATGACACACCATCAAAATCCATTAATTCCCTTCATACATTTTCATCACTACCAGAAGTATCAACCATCTTTTATCGTGTCTAAGCAATAATGATATTGATAATGATATATAATAGCATTGCATCTCTTATAAAAAAAAAAAAATGCAATACATAGCAGAGCTCGGATTGCCCAAGTTATGTTTTCGCAAAGAATGTAACTTCAAGCACTTCTCCTCTTTTACATACATATAGGAAGGAGCTATCTACCAAACATCATTCTATAGTTCCAATAGGAGTGCAAAGTAAAGTTTATAACAGAAACAATTTTTTCTCAGAGGCCATTGCAGATGCTAAACATTCCTTTTAGTAGCATCTTTATTGACACAAGCTGATAAAGGATGCTTATATTAACTGCTAGAAATTAATTTAAAGATTAGACAAAATACATATTCACAGTTTTCTCTTTTGCAAATCATTCAATTGTAGCTTAAACAAAATAATTTGCAATCTGAAGAAATGTATTTAAAGAATTATAGAAAAAAAATATTTTTTCGTTACATTACCAAAATACTTAGTTTTTTCAGTTTAAAATACAAATGTATTTCAAATACATGTATTTCTTATACTGTCCAACTCTGGGTTGTGTAGCAGTTTTTCTGCTTATTTACACTTACATAGCATCTTTGCTATTTAACATAAAGCTTATAAAAATAAATTTAGAGTAAATTAAAAGTAGTACCCTACCCTACATATAATGAACTAAGTGAAATGTTAGTGTCTAGTATCTGGATATTCTGTAAAATTGTCTTGCTATTCCTGTATAACCTATATCTCCGAACACAAGGTAAATTTACATTTTAAAATGTTCCCAATAACTTTGAGGAAATAATTAACTTAAACATTGCATATGCTATTTTCTCTCTTTATGTATAAAAAGGAATAATGACCACTTTGAAAAGGTAACTTGCCATTGGTGAGTGGAAGACTAATTTGAAATCCTTTATGATAATTTTACACTAGTGTTCCACAACCAGCTGCTAATTTATCAAAGCTTGATTAACCAAATGCAAAATTCACACATTGCCTGGTTCCCTTCCCGGCCGTCCTTCTGTTAGCTCAAGTCCTCGGATGAGTTGGACGGCTTGGGTCTTCAACATTGCCTGATTAACCTGTTACTGGCCAAATATAAACAAATGGTACTTGGGTAGAAAAGTAACCTGATTTTATCTCTATACAATAACAGGGGATATTTAAAAAGGATCTATAACTTTGAATATTGGTGCTAGACATACACTTTCAATTAGGAAATGATTTGGAATCATGAGACAAGTTTGTCTAAAATATTTTTAAAACTAGAGTGTATTTACATAAAAATATGAAATTAACTTTTTATACTACGCCTTTAAAATTACATTTCAAATTACTTGAAACATTTTTATAGACTTATGTAGTAATTAGCTAATTTGGCATCTATGCCTATAAAATCAAATCATGGGAAATAAAACAAAAGTTCCTGATTTACATCAAAATACCATGCACTAAGCCAAGCATTTTTCAAAACGGAGACCATTCAAAACATAAAGCTTTAATGTTATAAAGCTTACTATATGTATATATATAAATTGAAGAGTTTTTATTTTGCTTGTATTATATATATATATATACATATAAATTGAAGAATTTTTATTTTACTTTTATTATATATATATATATATATATATATATATATATATATATATAAACAAAAAAATTATCTCTCGCAACTCGTGAATTTTATTTAAGGCCGTCATTTTGAGTGGAATAGCTCGTGTAAGTTTCGCTAACTGGTATAAACCACAGAATTTGGGTGGTTGAGTTTCCTGCAGCTAACCAGGGTTCCCAATAACCTCAGGTAAATTCGATGGTGAATATGAAATTGGTGGGAAGTTAAACACTGGATCTTGTACATAACTCCTGCTTATGAATTTAATTCCCAAGTTTTAGTATGAATCTTGGTTAAATTTAAAGATAACTTTTAAAGAAATACGGTTTCAGAGCCTTCAATACCTTGCCTGTTGTACTTATCTCTTAGCTTTGTACCCTTACCTTCTATAAATAAATTTACTTTCTAGCTGTAGGTGCAATATAATTAAGAACGTTTAGTAGTAATTAACTTATGCATAATTTCTAAAATATTATGATTTTTGTATTTAAATTGCTATTTTTTCCTTTAGGTATTTGTATACCCTTAATCCGCTGGAAGATTTCATTGGTGTTCAAGTTCCTGATCAAACTTTAGAAATATCCTTTTACAGTTAAATACTAAATTTTGTTTTTCTTTTAGTTGATTGTAATGCTATTTGAGATATATTCTGTTAAAGTTTGTTATGAAATATGACCTTCATTTTTGTTTAAAAATACAAGAAATATTACTGACTTCATTCTTTTATGAACTATAGGGTACATTAAAAAGTTTCCGGGACTGATGTTGTATTTCAAAATTTGTTGATACAAAAATATTTTAAATTCAGTCATCTCCAAATTACTATCCTTCCATAGTTGCACACTTCTGCTAACTCTCGTATAGTATTTCAAAACATTTCTGTAATCCTTTAATGACTTACTTGTTCTATAGCATCCTTCAAAGTATCTTCATCATAGAAATACTGTCCCTTTACCCATGCCTTCATCTTTGGGAAAAGGTAAATGTTGCAAGGTTTAGTCAAATGAATAAGGAAAAGCACTATTGTGGCCATTTTAGCCAAATAATTTTGAACAAAATGTGTTATATAGGAAAACCCTATCCTTAGCTGCCCAATATTCTTGGCACTTTACACGAATTGCTTTTCTTAAGTATTACAACACTTGTAGATAACTCTCCTTGTTGACCATAGAACCTTGTGCAATGAACTTATAATGAACTGTGTCTTTTCAGTTGAAAACGCCTCGGTCAATACTTGTTTAATTGGAATTATTTGCTTCTTTGAAATATGGGGACTCACATGGATGATTGTACTTTTCAGTTGAAAATGCCTCTGTCAATATCTGTTCAATTGGAATTATTTGCTTCTTTGAGATATGTAGGCTGGGATGAATGATTGTTTGGTTTGAAAGTCTTTAAACAAACAACTTTTCATCTGGGATGATTTTAAGTAGAAGCACTGGTTTCTTCTTAATGAGGTCACCACTGGTATTCATTCTTTCCTGATACTGGTCTGTGTTGAGATTTTGAGGAATAATGTGTTGAGAGTCTGTGCATGTTCAGATCATTTGTTAGGATAACTTAACTTCAAAAATTCCAATCCTCTATTTATCTGTAAACTGTTTTATGCCAATATGTTACCACAATTTTCCATGCATTTTTAAACAGTCTCCTCATTTCGAGATGTTGACTGCATAACACCATCTTTGTTATTAAGCAATTTTTGGTCTTTGAATTTCTTAAATTATTCAAACACATTCTCAAATTTGATCGAGAAAGCACAGTCTCCCTGTAAACTTTCCATATCATTTCTAAGATTTCAGTAGCAAATTTATCTTAACAGAATTTAATATTAGCTTATTGCTCAAACTGCTATCTTTTCACTTTGATGAATTTTACATTCTCCCGGCATCTGCCACACGTGATGGACAATTCCATCTTTATAATAAAGAGGTGATATTGTGCATGCCAGAACTTGTAGGCAATGAATGTCTTATTTAATTGTTTAAAAATAAAAGTCCCAAAACTTTGAAGCTAACTCATATTAAAAATACAAATGAGTAATAAGAACCACTTTGGGAATATGGCTTGCTGTGCAATCCAGTTAGGTACTTTCTGCTTAAACTCTACAGATAATTGATTGCTGCTTTAAAAGTAACTGCATAAAAATATTACTTTTTATGCAACTAAATTTTTTTACTACTAGTACTTCTGTATTAGTTTTACTGCTGTAATCAAAACTTGTTGAGACCAGTTGGACATAGACCTTTATTTTAAAATGATTGTTGTACCAACTTTAAGCTGTAGAGACTCCGTTAATTGCATTCTTTTGTTTATAGATAAAGTATTAGTCTGGAATCATTGATTTCCCACCACAGTTTATAATTTCTTAATATTCTTGACAAATTATCAAATTCTAATGTTTGAAGTGTTTATTATTAATGGAAAGTTAAGCCTACATCAGGAATTTAACACTATTCATCAATCTAGAGAATCTTACATTTCTGAAAAGGGCATTACAAAATTTTCTTTCTAAATGCAGAAATTGAATTATGTTTCATGAGCTAATGGCTTTAAAATTATGTTTTTATTAAATTAAAAATTAATGAATTAAGTATCAGTAAGCTAAAGGACATGTATAGACGGTCTTTTGTGATATTTCCAGGAATTTCTGAAATAAATTAACTCAACTGTAACCATACTGAGCTCTTTGTCTCACAAGTATTGCCACCTTATCAGTTCTTAATTAAAAGCACACATGTTCTGTCATCTATAGTGCATGTATTTCAGAAAGAACAATTCTCAAAAGAGCTGTTAAAGTTTTTAAAATTTTGGCTCCTTTACTACCAACTAGTACAATAGTCTTTTTGTCATTTTCTTACTAATCTTTTTGGTTAAAACAAAAATTAGATAAAAGAAAACTAAATTTGCAACATATTTTTACCAATCCCTAATATCCCACACATGCGTTTGATTCATGGAAGAATATACAAGTTCTGTACCATTTATTTCATGATAGTGCATTCTACTGTTTTTAATTTTATTAATATTGGTGCCATATTGTTATTACTTACTAATGTTATATCCTAAAATAAAAGTCTGAATAGTACCAAATTTCAACACTCATAACTAAAGGAAGTGCCCTAATGTAGGTTGCCACTTTATGGGAAAAATGGGAAAACCCCAAAATTGCCAAAGAATTTAAAAATAGATTAAAAGTTAAGAAATTGTTAGGAAAATTTTTATGAAGGTCCAATATCTTTAAAAGTTGAAATTCAAAATTGTAGCTAGCATTTGGAACTGTTTTATGAAAGATTTTTGGATATATTGTACTTTTTATCTGTTTTTGGAGTAGTATTTAAAGAAAGGACTAGATAAGAGAGTTAATGTGAACTGGTATTTGTGGATCCGTAGTACAGATATATGGGTGATTCTCCATAAACCTAACATTTTCAAAGCACAAATTCTTTAAAAATAAATTCTTTAAATTTTTGTTTTCAAAAAATTGCCCATTGTCCTAATGAAACACATAATAAAGGGAAAAAAAGGAACTTGCTTAAAGTGAGAGTTAGTTGGTTGTAGTCATTTCCCTAGCATAGAAAATGCAAGGAGAGTGATATTTTTGCCTGTTATGTGTTGAAGACCCAGACCACACCACCAACCCTAGGGCTTATGGCAGTTTCATGTGTGGCCGGTGCCTGTTATGTGTTGTTGTTGAAACCCAGACCGTCCGACCTACCAGAAAGGTGTAAGGTAACTGTTTGGACAGCCGGGAAGTACCACCCAATTTAGACCGGAACCCAGTGGGGGAGGCATCCACAGGGACCGTACCCTCCTTCCCCTACCACCAATCTCTCGGAAGGACTTACGGACCCACATGTTTAACGTGATCGTACTCCGCGTGAACACGGCGGCAGTTTTGGCAGTTGCTGGAATCGAATCCAGGCCTACAGAGTGCAACTCCAGCGCACTAACCAATGGGCTACCGTGCCCAGTGTGCCTGTTATGTGTGTCATTTTTGTACATGAAGATTGCTAGCCAGGTCCAGATTTAAAATTAGGAATGTTTATTAATTCACATCACTTGATTAACTATCGTAACAGGTATTTTTTTATTAAAAATTATCATTATGTATAAAAGATGTTGTACAGAAGAGTGACAGCAAAAAATGTTACTAGCCTCGGTTTAAAACTTCCAAAAATTTTAGAAGAATACTAGGTGAAACAGATCTTCAGAGCACTCATATCATTCTAATAAAATAAAATAAAATGATGGGAATAAACAGTGTGGCCATAAAACAGACTAAAAATCCCCCCTTTTCTTAAAATTATTATAAAACTCCATAGACCAGGAGAGTAACATAAAAACCTTAGAATAAAATTTAAAGTTATGCACCTAGATTATGCCAAATGATTAAGTGGATTAAAAAATGTTGTTTTGCACCTTTAAGTTTGTATAGTTGAATAATACTCATTTAACTTCTGCGATGTTGATGACAAATTTTTAGATAAAGTAATTCTGTTTGAGAAAAAGGTTCAATCAGGCTAAGAAGGGTGACTTTCTGGTCCTTTTCATTGTTTCATAGGAAAAACTAAATGAGTAATCTTTTTCACATGCATGGAAATAACTAGAAAATCTTTTTCTTAAAATTACCTCTATGTCGAGCCATTCTTGTGTTATTCTGCTCTAACAGGGTAAAATTAGGTTTCTAGAAAGTCAAGCATATATACAATTAGGCGGTGAGAATCAGTTGTTAAATTACAAAAGGCATTTGGAATGAAGGATGCGAATTAGAAAATTGTTTGTAAATTTAACCCAAATACTAAAAAAGAACTTTCAAATTTTGAATGAACGTGAGGTACATTTACTTATTAATTTTTACAAATATAATGAACTTAGAATGTCATTTTTCATAAAGTGTACCTGTTAAGTTTTGTAACATATCAGTTAAAATTTTTGCAGCTCGCTCTTTGAGTAACAATAGCAGGTATACCTCCATTATAATAGCTCCATTAAAAAATCAGAAATAAAGTCATATTTGAAATGAGTGGAGTTATTTGTTTGCATCTCTCTATTTGGTATATGTTCAGATCCTTAACTTGAATTAAGTTTTGATGCAAGAGCTGGATCCAAAAATAATGAAGATTTTTACCAAAGAAGTTTGTTCATCTGCTAAGGAAGCAACTCAAAAGTCTGGAATTGACAAGTTATTACCTGGTATTGTTATTGACGACTATCTGTTTGAGCCTTGTGGATATTCGATGAATGGATTAATTAAAGGAGTAAGTTTTTGAATTTTTAGAGAAAACTCTTATTAACTGTGGATGTATTTACAAAAATATATTTTTGCATTATATATTTTTACTTTTACATTGATTTTATGTTTTATTACATCCCAGGATGTAGTTGAACCTTGTTATGGGGTTACCCGAGGACTGCAAAAAAAGTGATATAAGCGGGATGACCCTATATGTGGGATAAAATTATGTATAGTATATGCAATTAAAAATTATGCAAGTTAAGTAAATATACCTCATTTGCCAACTTTTCAGAATTTTGCTGGAAGTTTTTTTATATAGTCATCTGAATGAAAAAAATATTCTGTTAATTGCATAAAATTAACTTTTCATAACTGTAAAAAAAAAACAAGAAAGATCAATCATGCTTAAAGCATTGATTATGAAACACTTTCCAACTTCAATGCAATTTTATTTAAACAAGTCTAAAATGCAATACATTCCTTGGTAATATTTTGAAACTTATCACAATACTGCATTAATTTATTATATTTGAAAACTTAAACCTTCATCGAAAAAAATAAACTTCATTCAAATGACGGCATTGAAATATAAATTGCCTGGTTTAAACATCTCTAAAATGTTATACATTCCTCGGTAATAGTTTTAGAATTATCATAATACTACGATAATTTATTATATTTGAAAACTTCATTGAAAACAACTGAAATTAATTCAAATGACGTCATAGAAAAAATAACACGCCTGGATCTCTATAAAAACAGGATTTCATTCATAACTTTCTCCCATTCATTTCATTCATCACAATACTATAATAATTTATTTTATTTAAACATTTTGTTTAAGACCATGGAGCTACAAAAATTTAAACTCTATGCTTGAAACTTCATCGAAAAAAATCGTCCTTCTCTTTATTAAATCAATTAATATTTCATTCATATCAGCCATGCAGACTCCATGGACTAAATTATTTTGTGTTAAAAAAATCAGGAATTCTAATACAACTCATTCTATATATTTTGCTGTTTACATTTTACATAGGTGAAAAATAGGCTTAGTTGTAGAAATAATCAAATTTAGATGAGCATTTAAACTCAAATATATTGTCATTGCGTTGTTTCAGTATGTAGATGCACAGAATTTAAACAAAAATAAAGTAGTTTTAGGACGGATACAACACTCAATATGAATTAAAAAGAACTTAAAAAAATCACGATTTTGAAACAAAATGGATGCCATATATCATTTTGAAGTGGGTCATGTGATCGTTTTATATCATGGTCACGTGATCGTTTCATATAAGAGGTGTAATTATTATTTTAATTTTTATTTAAAAAACTACTAAATATATTTTGCTGAATTTTTTTTTATATATTTTATGGAACAATTTGAATATTACCTAAAATTTTCGAAGCAATTTGTGAATTTTAAATCCGCTTAAAAAATGTTTGAAAAATTAGGTCCCATAGGGCTCAATGTATTTCATTTTTTCGACCCGGGTTCAATCCAAAACTAATTGGGTGATATTATTCATTTATATTCCCATAGGTTCTACAGACCGTTTGAACAACATACTAAAATTTTATTTTGATTAAGTAAGTCATTTTTACGGCAGTTATCGTGCTAACGGACAGATAGACAGACAGACAGACAGAATGAACAAAGTCATAAACACTTTTCAACTTTGTTGTAAAGTGTTAAAAAGAAAATCCAACATTGACCATTTTTTGAAGTCTTAAGCTTGTTGACTGTCGATGACATCATGCAAAATTAATAGATAAGTAATCATAAAAAAATCTCGCTGAAACAGATACTTATTTGTTTTCTCGAAAAAAAAAAAGTTCAAAATAATAAAATATTGAAATTATTTTTTTTATATTCAGAAATGTAACCACATTTCAGGTAAAACAAAAAACAATTATTTACACTTTCATCTATTAGGTTCAGAGACATAAGCGTTCATAGCAGGGTTCCCACTAAGTCAGGAAAAGAGGGGGAGAATTTCTCTCCTTCCATAAAATTTTGGGAGAGATTTTCTGTAATAAGGAGAGACACTTAAAATTTCATTTTTTTTTTACCATGCTAATTTAAAAAGTAATAAAAATGAAAGCATTAACTATAACTCATATTCTTCGACATTTAAATTTTTTAATTCTTAAAACTAACATTCTTTTAACATTCTTACTAATATTCTTTTTAAAAATTAATTAGGAGTCGTTTAAGTATTAAGTAAGCACATTTTTGGTAATTTTATACCTCCCCCCCCCCCCCCACTTGTTAGCAAAAATACTCAAATTCCCGACTTCCCCCATGCTTACGTTTTGATTTTATTTGCTGACATAAAAACGTATAAATGGGTTATTTTATGTAAAATGACTCACATGCGAATTTACGATTTTTTTGTCTGTAAACTGCAAAAGTCGAGGGTCGACTGTATTTACTTTATATTTTGATTTTTAAAAGCATTTTATGATCAATTTTTATGCAGCAATAGCAATTAAAAACTTGAACGATTTTTGATCGCCGAAGGCGAATATCGACGAAAACTATTTCACTAGGCAAATAGAATTAGGTAATAATTTTGACTTAATGTTTGAAAATGGATTCTTTTTTTTTTTTGTATTTTTTACAAAACTTGCAGAACATAAGGGTTGCATCGTCTTTTTGTTGAATCTCAAGCCAGTCATGTGATTTTAGCCATTTTGTTTGAAAAGTTTCGCCTTTTTTCTTTTTGTTTTCAAAATAGCCCTTTATTTCATAAATAATATGTTTGCAAAATAATTTTTCTGTATAAAACGCGAAACAATTACAAACACTGTAGTCGATGCAAACAGATTGGAAAAGTGGGAAATATTTTTCAAATTAAACGAGGTATGCCGAGGATAGCGTACAAATGCAGATTTTCGTGATGCTGCTGCAAAATAACCTTTCATTTTATTAATAATACGGTAGAAAAATGATTTGGTTTTTATTATTTGTATATTAAACGAAATAATTATAAAAAAATTCAGTCGATGCCAATATATTGTGAAAATGGCAAAAAGATATTCATTGGTCATCTCTCCTCAGAAAATGTGGGAATCGCCGTATGCGAACGCCGTTTTCGCAATCGCGGAGAAACAGATTTTCAGATCATGTAAGAAAGGAATGTCTCTGATAAAAAATTCGTTGCTTTGTTCAAATTTTGTGACATTTTTTGGGCATATATGGCCAATTCCACGACATTTTCGGGATTTTTGTAACCTGTAGACATACTGTGTACGGGGGAAAGGATTTTCGTCCGCGGAAAGAAGAAAATTTCTCGAGCAAAACACAAAAAATGCGGGAAGTACGCGGAAAGAGCATAATTCAAATCCGTGAAAGAATCCTATAAAAAAAAGCAAAATTTTATTTGATCGAATTTGCCACCCGCGCAAGCTGAGGGGACACTTATAGTTTTCTATAAAATATCTCTCTAATTAGAAACACGTAGTACTTTAGTGTATCCAAATCGTGATTGACTGCGATTCAGACGTAGCTACGAAATCGCGGTCCGCGACCGCTCGGCAATCGGCCCGTGATTCGCAACAACGAGGCAATTGATCGCGATTTGCGGTCGCGAAGCAATCGGCCCGATTGCTTCGGCCGATGCCCGATCCTTCGGCCGATGTCCGATCGGGATCGGGCATCGGATTTCTCGGTATCCAATTTGAAGGAAAAAATAATTTTAGGCCGGAACTGGAGAGAGAGAAATTCTCGCGCAGTCTAAATTTTTACGCGAGATTTTTCATGGATTGCGCGAGAATCTCGCGGGTTCGCGCTGAAATGGGAACCCTGGTTCATAGTGTTTATATTTTACGTTATGCTCAAATTTCCACCACATATACAAACCCCAAACATAGTTATTCATATCAAACTGTTCACCACACTATCTATTGGATTTTCATTTTCTAATGTTGGCATTCATTTTATAATTTAAAATCTTGTAAATCAAGCCATTGTTGAAATTATGAGCTTGTCAACTGAAATTGTCATTCTGATTTTAATTTTTTACAAAGAGAAAATGTGTTATTTTATTGTATGCTATAATGGAACACATTTTATGTGTTCGCATTCAAATACAGCAGATTACCATTTATATGCTTCTTAAAGGAATAGCACACATGAAAAAAAAGTTATGCAACTGCAATGGCATATAACTGAAATTTTCCTTAAGATTACCCATAAAGAGGCAAGAATTAAGTTAAGATGTCTACATTATAATTCTTTTTAGTTTTTTATTTTGATTTCTTTATTCATATGTATTAAAAAACAGTAGTAGCATAATAAGAAACAATAAAACATATTTTATGAAATAATAAATGAGAAATTTAATACAATTTAAAAAATTATAATTAAGTAAAGTAATTGTTACGTTAAAAAAAAAGTCATTGAATGTTGTCAAGAGTATGGTGAATCCATTCTTGCTTCTTTTGCCTGTACAACAGTGTTCACTTTTAAGGTAAAGGTCCTCAAGGATAAGAGGTGATAAAACAACTCTGTTATATGGGTTGAAAATATTCTTTGCTTCATTTCCAGTCTTACCAAGTTATTAAACAGATAATTGAAATATTTTTGCAATTTTTAAAGAACATATTTCACTTTACTATAATATAGTGAGCAAGTATTATATAATACTTCATTTTGCATGAAATGCCATTCCTCGCTTGAAATTTATTCAAGTAAAGCTGTTTGTAGCCTACATTTATTTAATTTACTAGAATTATGTGGTTAAATAAGTCTTTTAGATTTGTTATCTGAATGATTTTATGATTTGATACTTTGTTTACCAATTTTTGCTGAATTGTATTCTGTTTTTATATAAAATTAGCAGATTAATTATTTTATTGGTATAGTTGTTATAATTTGAATTTTATTTAATCTGTTTCTGTAGCATTTTATTAAGTTTCTTTGTATTTAAATGTGTCATGTTTCTGTGATTAATTTTTGGTAATGGTTTATTACAGGGTTATTATGTTACCATTCATATTACGCCAGAACCCACGTATTCCTATGTTAGTTTTGAAACTAACTATCCTCAGGTAAATATTGCCTTTTATTCTAATTTTAAGTTTTATATTCAGCTTGCATTTTTTTATATATTTTTTTCATGTATTCAATGTAGGAGTAAATTTCTGGTTTTTTAAATTAACATTTATTTTCAATTTTGAGATAAAAGTAGGTTTAGATTTACAGTGGAACTTGCGTATAATAAATTTGTGTACAGCTAAGTATCGATCATCTCTAAAAGTGAAGTATCAGTATGTCAAAGTACTAAATACAACCCAGAGAGCTGAAAAAACTCATGTATCCTAATTCGACCATGCTGAATCCAAATCTGAAATCAGTCTTTCGAGTTAACCCTTGCATCTGGAGAAATAGTCTTTTAAAGAGTCTTTTTTTGCTATTTTTGTGTTTATAATCATAGGCCAAAGGCATAATGCAATTGTATGGTCATAAGACTTTAATTCAGTTCATAGTTAGAGATCACCTAGTCATGAGATCACCTCTGATTTAACTGAATAGGAAAGTTAATATTGAGTGTTCATCCCAATTTAAAAATTCATAATATGAATATTTATAACTACCAACTCTATTGGTTTTTGGTTTTTAATGGTTTCTTCTGATTTTAGACGAAAATCTCCAGTTTTGTAATAAAAAAAAAAAAAAAAAAAAAAAAAAAAAAAAAAATCCCTAAATTTAAGGATTTTTCAATAAAAATTTTCTGCTAAAGGGAATTTTGATCGAACTTGTAGCTGCTATTTTGTTTCTTTTGCATCATTTTCACTTTATTGAAGGATACTGCTGCAACTAAGTTTGATTTCGCTTATATAGATTGCATTGCCATGCATTGTTGAAACATCTGTTTCCATCTGTGTTTAATTTCAAATTATGGGAATGGAAATTGCACATTTATTTCTTTGTAGTAGGTTTCTTCATTAATCAGTATTTTTTTTAATAAAATATTGATTATTTTTTAAGTGCGATTTCACGGGTATAGATTATATTCCTGTGCATGTTGAAACACCAGTTTCCATCCATGTTCAGTTTCAAATTATGTGAATTAAAAATATTTACAACATTCATTTCTTTCATTATTAATATTTTTGTAAAATATTTGTAAATAAACAAGGAGATATTTTTGTTCTCTTTTTTGATGTGAATAACATATGTGCTTGGGATATCTGTTGTGAAATCTGAGCATTACAAAATATATAAAAACTTTGGATTCCTTACTTATTCCTCCAAATCTGATAGATGAAAATGTAAACAATTTTTGCTTGTATTGATGAAAATATATTATAGATTATGAATATATAGAAGTTATTTTAATGTTTCGAACTTTTTCAAAAAACTTAATATACAGAGCAAGTTTTTTTTTTTTCATTTTGTTTACTTTCATTTGAAATATCTTCAAAATTTTTAAATGATAATATATATTTTTATCACTATTTATATCTAAGAAATCCAGTTTCTAGACCTATAATTTGTTTTTAAAAAGCTCTTAGTTTTTAAATAATCGTCTTTTCAAGTTCAAGTTTGTAATGCTTGTATCTAAAAATTAAAAGTGCTGGCCTTAAACAATAAGCAGGAATTTTTAGCTCTTTGAAAACCCTACAAGTGTATATAATTGGATTTTGGATCAAGCTTAGTTTCTGAAGTGTGTTAGTTATAATTTCAATATTTCAGTATTTTAACTTTGATTTTTCAATAGGTGGGAAAGCTGTAATATTTAAAATGTTTTAAGTATTGCAGCTCGGTATGTTTACTTCTCTTTGAGGAAATATTGGTGCACAAGCTTTTATTTTGTTTGAAAAAATATCTGATCAACACATATCTTTCCCTATATAATACAATGAACTTATTTCTTTCACAGTGAAAATATTATGTATAAGATCGATAGCACAATGTCTTTAATGTTGAATTGTAAATTTTGTGCTTTTCTTGATGACCACATGTAAAACTATTTTGAAGAACCCAATTAACTTGCACTTCATGTAACTCTAAATTGACAATTATCAATATTGATAGCATCCAATAAGCAATATTCCATATACTAAAATATTTAAATATTTCATCAATTTGCATTCAAATTGCGATTGAAGGCATGTTCATGGACGCTATTACAATTTCTTTGTTGGTGGAAAAACTGAATTATTTTAGTGAAAATTGGATTCCAGGAATAAAGTACAATGAGGCATGAGAAATGCAAAAAAGTTAGGATATTTGACAACTATGTATAAGTTTCTCGATATGTCAATCTTCAGTCAGCATTTGCAAATCAAGCTCTACTGCAGACTTAGGACCAGATTGTGCAGCTAAAAAGTTGACACCTTTTAGTGGTTCCTGTGTTAACTTTTCTTTTGTTGTCAGAGAACGACGGCCTGTCAGGAATTGTTGAAATTTTGTGACAACTGGGAACAACACTTTTGCTCTTCCCACAGATAGACCTGAAAATAGACATTTGCTATAGATTAATTAAACATTGCAGTGGGATGATTAAATGGACTAACTAAGCGGCTACCACTCCCCTCCTCCATTCTGTTTTAATCAGAAAACTACCCAGAAGTTTACATTTCTTCTCTTCCTAATTCTCATCCTTCATATGTATATATATAATATATCAGGGTGCATACAGTTGCTTGAAAGTTGGGAAAGCACTTGAATTTTAGATTAACATTTTTAAGGTCTTGAAAATTCCCTTTTTCTTGGTTAAGTGCTTGAAAAAGGCAGGGTTGAAAGTGTTCTTCAGATTCATTGCATTGTGTTTTTCTGAGAAGTTCTTCTTTCTCTGGAAATTTCTCTAGCACTTACACTGTCGCTGAAATTTTCCTAAACATTGTTTTTTCCCAAAAATTTCCTCAATGGCTTCAACATTAAATGATAGTGTTAGTTTGTTATGCTTTTTCCTCTCAGTAATGCATACAGCTTCATAATATGGAAGAAATGATGTCTTTGAAAAATAATTGCATTGTACTTGAAAGTTCTTGAAATTTTTTTAAGGAAAGTGTACTCACCCTGATAATACTTAATATTGTATATTAAGTATATATACATACTTATCAATTTTTCAAAATATCTGTGATAGTGACCACTAAACTAAAACTGCCTACAGACCATTTGCTAAGTGAAAATTTGAATTTTCAATCTAGGATGAGCACTTTAAAGTTTTACGCATTTTTTTCATTTTTTGACATATTTGATGCACTTTTAACACACCAGCACCATCACTAAATCACATGTTAAACTAGAGCTTTTATAAACAGAATTGGCAAATTACTACTTTGTAGTAGCTATTGTTTTGAATTAATTCAATAAACAACCAATAGTGATGTACATTTGCTCTTGATTATAGGGAGTGGTCTAAAATTTACTTATTTTTTTGGAAGGTGGCATGCAATTTAATAATTAGCCTGTCTGCTGAATAATAGTAAAGAAATCAGGTAAAAATTGTTAGAGGTAGAGCAAAGTTTTGTGAAAAGTGGCTTTTATATATAGAGTTTATTTGTTTGAAAAGCAGTCATTAAATACATTATTCATCCAAAACATTAGCTTATTGTAATCTTATTTCAATGTCTCATTAAAGTATTATGTATGGATTTCATTTAATAACACAAGATAGAAAATCAGGAATTTTGTTTCTAAACAAAGCATGTTAAAAGCAATTAATGTTATACTCTGCCAATGTACTATATCTATATAATAATTTACTCTAATTTCTCTTTGGAAACTAATGTAAACTTTTTTTAGGAATCATATTTGGATTTAATTAATCGCTTGCTTAAAGCTTTCTGCCCTGGAAAATTCATCATGACGTTGTTTGCCAATAAGGTAACTATTTTGTCTATTTAATGAATTTATCTTGGAAAAATATCTGCATTTCCTTAACTCCTGGCATATTGGATTACTCTTAATTTTAGTATGAACAAATGAGTACAAATCATGAATAGTTGTGATTGAAACTGTATTTCTATAATAATTAAGGAAGATGTCTGTGTGTTTGTTTGTCTGTGTCATCTGTAACAAATTATCAGAACTTTATACAGATATGAAATTTTGTACACAGGCACTTCAGGACCAAAGCGATAATGTCTTGTTGAGATTTTTTTAAAATCTCAAATTAGTTTCCAGTTATGTTTTAGTATGAGGGCAGACTGTTAAATTTTAATTGCAGTTGGCCAAACTATATTTATAGAATATAACATAAGTAATTATTCAGTTATCTAATTGTATATTTTACTTATTTTACGAGTTCTATTGATTAAATTGATAATTTACAAAGCTCTATCTATCCTATTATATGGTTACCATATTTTCAGGCATTCAGCTCATTGCAATTTTGGCATCTATATAAATAAAATTGAAAATCTGTCTGTCTGTTTGTCCCATCATGGGAGAACGGCTGAACCAAATTTGATGAAATGTTGTGGGTAGCCTGGAAATAGTTCCACTTAAAATTTAGTCCATGTTTGGAATTTCTACGATCACTGGTTCTCGAGATATTAGTAAAAAACGAAATTTTTGTTTGTCTCATCATCACAGGAGAACGACTTAACAGAATTTGATGAAATTTTGTGGATAGCCTTGAAATAGCCCCTCATAAATTAAGCCCAAGTTTCAAGTATCTAAGACCAGGGGTTGTCGAGATATTAATGAAAAACAAAACTTTTTCCTAGGCGTTTTACTCTCTAACTCCGTGGTTTATCCAAACGAAAAGCTTGAAAATAATTTGAAAGTGAATTAAAACCTTATCTCTGAGTTTGATGGCAGATTTTTTTGCGCTAATTAGTCACTTTCTGAAAACATGAATTGTTTGAAACATGATTTAAATCAGAAATCTATCTCCATAGTTTATTTTGCACAAGCTTTTACTGAACAATGAAAAGTATAAAGAAATCAAAATGGTTATTTAATTTCGCAGTTTATGAGGAATATTCTATTTTATATCATGTTGCTCAGAAATGCAATTAAATTAAATCTGTCTGTTAATTTTAATTATTTTTTTTATTTGAATAATAAATATATGGATATAAAAATATATTTTAGAAAAGAACAATTTGATATTTCTTATAGCATTTTTGACTGGATAATATTAATTACAGTCTTCAGGTTTAAACGTTATTATTATTGATATTTTCGGGGATTATTGATATTTTCAAGTTATTATGCCATTATTTTATGACAAAAATTATTTGAACTTATATATTGTATGTTGTATGAGTAATCTTCTAGAAATGCACAGGTATATCTTCTAATCTAAGAGAATATAAGTAGTACAGGTATATTGGCATATGTTTTGATATATATTGACATATATTTGAATCAATTGCGACCTTCTGGTATAAAGAGTACCTGAATTATTGATATTTTCAATGTATTACGTCATCTCTTTTATTTTGGCAGAGATTTTTGAGACTCATATTATAATACGAGTAATCTTCTAATACACTGGCATATTTTCTATTCTGCGACACTATAAGTAGAACGGGATTGCATATATTGACTCGATTCCTTTTTTTTTTTTTGTAAATTTGCTTACAAAAGGGGCCAGGATGTTTTATTCTTCGGATCTGCCCATGAAGATAATTTTGCATAGTGAGAACAGATATTCTTAAACTTCTCTTTTTTGGAGCAATAAATTTAATATTTTAACAGAATTTGCACATGATTGCGAATTATAAGTTTCTTTATATTATATACTCCGTGCGAAGAATGGGTATGCTTCTAGTTAGATAATATACCTTTAGTGGTAATCAGTTGTGACATCATATTTTAAGTGAAGTGAGTTATGATGTTATACTGTTGGTTATGTAGCAGTTCCATTTAACAAATGACATTTATGGCTGAAACTCATGTCACATACTAAGTACGGCACATAGCATAAGAAGTGTGGTTTTGAAGCATAATCCTTTATCTCAAAATTATTTTTTTTTTAATTTAAAATATTAGGGTTTCCTTCATTTAATATTAATTTTCGACTCTTCAAATCTGATCAAACCAGCACATATGGTTTTAAGCACAGTAGAAGCCCAATATAGTGCAGTTCGATATACCATCAATTCAGATTTAATATGGTGAAGGATGTCTCTCAGGGGAAAAAAAAAATATTAGTGTGGGCCAATATATTGCTGTTAAGCTATAATGCAAAGTGAAATATGATCCCTGATAAATATTATCTGACTCATTTGTACTTTTAATTTCTGTTTTAAATGTTTATTTTTTATTTCTGCCCCTTTTTAGTATATTTATTCAGCATTTTCTAGTTTATATTGGTTTTAGCAGTTGATACACTATTGATTATTATGTTAAAAAGATACTAAATAATTACTGTAGTTATGATTAAATATATATGAAAAATATGTATCTTTTTAATTTTATTATTTTGTATGTATTATGTATTTAACTTTATTTGTATATTTTTTTATGTACTTACGTATTACTATGTATTATGTTTATTTTTGTATGTATTTAACTTTTCTATTTTCTAGCTCTCTGTTGCTGCCAATACTCACAGCCAGTACCGAAGTATGGATATCCGTGGTTTCTGTCGCAAGGAGCTGCAGTTTTCCCACTTCAAAAACTACGATCTCACCTACGCCCTCTTTGCCAAAGCGCCCAGTTGAGGCCTAATTTCGCCCCTGTCCAGACATACCTCTTCTTTAGTCTATTTCTATCTGTCTTGGAATCTTTGTTCAAAACCATTACCCCGTAGACCCAAATTTGGTCTCCACTTTCCCACCTTTGTATGGAGCAGGATTTCATGATTCTACTAATCTGGTTTTGCTGAGATTAGTCTTTTACTTGTTACGAGAGAGTTCATATGAATGAGCTTTACTCGTTTGTATCTGAAGGTCAGGTCAGAAACACGAAATGGGCCAGCATGTTCAAGATGTCTGGTATTTGAGCGGACGGTGTAGTTAATAAGTGCTTGGTTACATTGCTTTATCTGAAGCGTGCTTGAGTTCTGGGTTCTGTTATCTAAACATTTTTTTACGAATTTTATTTGAAGTACATGCAGGTTGATGAAAAATTTGGGATGTGTCAATTGAATGAATTTGTATGATGAAATAAGCTTCGAGCTTACGGAGAATGTATATTCCAAATTATCTCGGTATTTGCAGATTTATGTGAATAGTCTTTTCTTTAGGTTAGGTGCGATACTTAATATTCTTGAGTACAAGTATTTTTGACTTAATTGGGAAGTTTGTTCTATATTGCTTAAATTGTTGACGTATTATATAATGCAGCTTTGTTTCATTACATTAAAATAAATTGAGAACTTTTCTCATCACCAATCATGCATATCTATTGTTAACGAAAGTTCTCAAATATATCATTGTGATGTCTCGAACGTATTCCATTATTAAAAATAGTTCCTTGTTAGAACAAATTTTAGCCAAGTTTGTATCTTTCATTAATCTAGTCTTTTAATAATTTGTGATAAGTCATCCTTTTTTTACCTTTTTAAAACTGAAAACTAAGCTTCTGGAAGGACATTTTCTATTTAAATATCATACAATCAATTGCATTGTAATCTTAGAAAACATTTTATATTTTTACTGATTAATCCTTTTTTACTAAGGATACTTTTTTTAATTTATAGACCTATTTTATAAATTATAAAATGTATTGGATTATATTATGTAGTTCAATATTTAACTGACGATATTGAAAAATTAAAGAACTTTCAATTGGTTTAAAATTTAATTTTGATTTCATCTATTTTTGTACTAGAAATGTATAGAAAAATCAAATTCTTGATGTGATAACCAAAGTATCTTGGTAAATAAGTCATGTATAAGATTGTTAAAACTTTTATATTTGTTGTTTTTTCTTCTGTTATATCAGTATCTATGAACTATTTTTGTGACTGTCATTAGACATTTTAGTCCTTTTGGTGCTCTATAATAGCCTGGATATTGTTCCCTGTTGAAATCATAATGGCTTTAAGCAACGTTTTGAGATTATAAGTTAGTAGCTCATTGTTTGTACTGTTGTAATTGCTCTGAGGCAAATCTAATGTACCATATGTTAAGGGCAATGAGCTGCTGAATCAAAATTATAAACAAGGCTGTCGAAGCGGAATTTTATTTTGGTTGGACTTTTGTTAAAACAATTATCATAAAAAAAATTTTTAATTACCAGACTTTTTACTGTCCCATAGATTTTCATAACACAGAGAAAAATTTACTCACTAGTGGTGAATAGCAAAATGCAATTTTGAGTCCTAGTCATGATATATTTAAAATAGAGACAATCTACTTGTTTGTGGGAAAATTTTTAAAAATAAGTTAATGTTTTGTATTTTTTACACAGTATAACTTCTTTAATGTGAATAGTCATCAAATTGAATAAATGTTAATTTTAATAATTTATATAATACGAACAAAAGTAAAACTTATTCTGGAATTTAAAAAAGACTGCAAAACCTGTTCAAGCTAAAAGTGATTTAAGTGAATGAGTTTTGGTTAATCAAGTATTGTATTCATTTAAAAGACATTAATATTCCTTTAGGAAATTAAAAGAAATAAAATTATAATACATTGTGAGACATGATAGTGCAGAATCGGTGTTTAAATATGCTTATGAAATTTTAAAAAAGTTCAAAATGTAAATATGGTATCTGATTGAAATTAACAGGGTTTCCTTGTCTTACCTGGAAACTGAAAAGTCTGAAATTGTCGGGGAATCTAATCAATGGGCTTAGAATTGTAAAGAAAATTGTTAAAAATATCAAATCTTGAAGAGTTGAATTTTAAAGTGTATGTAACTTTGTATGTAACTTTTTTAGAGTTTCTTGAATGCACTACGTAACCTATTGTATATTTTGTTCCTTTCTGGACTAGCACACAAGCAATATAATGAGGAATATGTATCTATTAATTTCCACTCCTTAAATCTGTATAGAGCGCATATACTTTCCCATTGCTTTTTATTCTCCAAGAATTTTGGAAAAAATTGGCACATTTCCTGGTAAATACCCAGGATTGCTTCCGAAATTAAATCACTTTAAATTATAGTATGAAATAATAGAAATACAGTGAGTGAGTGCCAATTATCCAAATCAATCGGGACTGAAAGCCGTTCTGTTAGACAATTTTAAAGGTGTAAAAAGATTTTTTCTCTTATGTGTATATGTTTTGTTAATTGTGACAAGTCTTAAAGAAAACCCAGTTATAGACATTTTGTATAACTTTTCTTTACACTTTCTTAAGCAATAATGAGAAGTTGGTTTATCTGTTGTGCATTTCTTACAGGAAAGATTCAGAGAGTTCAATCAATTTTACTATAGTTATTTTTGTTCGAAACCCCCCTTTTTTCATTCTCAATTATAGAAACAAAATTCACGAATTTTTTTTTTACGTGGTTGATTTTACAACACCATATTTGGTTTCTAATTTAATTCCTTATTCATTTTTCAATCTCTGTAAAATAGTTTTTCTCACATAATGAAAGAACAAACAATGCTTTATTATTTTTTAGGCATTATTTGAATCATACAAAAGTTATCCTGTTCTAATGATGCTTGAGTTGTAACTAATCTGCACTTGGTAACTTAATTCGTGGACTGAATTATGGCCTGATTGTGCTAGTTTTTTTATACTACCTCCCTCTTTTCTTTATCTGAAATAGTCTTCAGTTGGGGCAATCTTAACACAATTTATTTTGGAGAAAATTTCCAAAACATTCTTTACCAGAGGAGACAAAATTTCAAGGGGGGAAAAGTGTTCTCTTAATCGGGGTTTGGATGATTGGCACTCTATAATAAATATGAAGTCATTTATTCATGTAAAACAATACATACCACAAAATATTTATATAACTTAATGAAAAACCGTTTGAAAATATAGGAATTATGTTTCAAATAAACCTAATGTCTTTCATGTAAAATAAGTTTTGTACAGTATGGATTATCCCAGTTGAGTGGTCTGGGTCTTCAACACTATTAAGTGGCAATTTGTGAAAATTACTTGCGAAAGGCATATTTTGTTTCAACAAAAGTTTGTAGAATTGTGAATATGCCAGAAAGAGATATACGTTTTCTGTTCATTTACCAATTACTTGAAATATGTTAATTTCTTTGAGGATATTCCTGATGCATGCTGGACGATTCTCTTCATTGTGCATACGAGTGGCATTTTCTTTCGCTGGATCTTGCTGAGTGATAAACAAGCTTTCAGTTGAATGGGAGTTGAGTTAGTTTCAAATTTATCAATTACAAAATCTCAAACTTCCTACTTTTAAATTACAATTAAAATATCATTAGAAGCTTTTCCTTTTGTAGTGATTATCAATATTGATTTAGAGGGTAGTGGCAAATAAAAATTCCCTTTATATAATTATGAATTCTCATGTTGATAAAATCCAAAGTTATTTTGAAAAAAAAATTAAATTGGGATAATGAGTTGTCAATTAATTTCACAGGATCTCATTTGCATACTTTACAATACATTTGTAATATGTTTGAAAATACTAAAATTTTTGGTTTAAAGCACTGTTTTTCAAAGTGTGTTCTGTGGAATCCTTGGTGTTTCATGACAGTGTTCTATGGCTTCTGCATTAGGCTAGTTTCATATAAATGTTCTTCAAAATTAAAGAACCTGTAAAATTTGAATGTATAGTTTGGACCACAAGCATTTTTTTTTCTGTTCCACTTTGGAGTTCCTCTATGAAATTGAATATCAAGTGTTCCATGACTAAAGTTTGAAAAACAGTGGTCTAAATTTTTATTTGTTTCATATTAAATCCATCAGTAAAATTGATTTTATAAGCAAGATTTTGCTGTAATATGATAATAGAATCTTAAAAATGTGTGTATATACTATGTCCCTTATTTTATGCAATTTTCTTGGCTTTTAATAGAGCACCAAGCATTATGAATTGAACTTTTCCTATTTTTAGAATGTTTATAAATTATTTTTTTAATTAAAATTTTATTTATTTTGTTTGACATAGTCCGTGTTGTAGACCTGTATATTTTGTGGTTAAATTTTTTTATCCATGTCCGTCAGTAACTTTGAGTTTTGTGAAAGCCTAAGCGAGGTGAAGGTTCTGAAGGAGAATTTAAGAAGTTTTAAAGGTTGAATAACGAATAATGTTTCTCTTTGCAGTAGATAATTTTTCTGTACTTCTCATCAGTCAAGTGTTCTAATAGTAGTAGCACAACACAATTGGAGTTTTGTAGCTGTGTTTTATAGTATGTTCTTAATCTAAGAGGTATGTCTGGGTAGGTGGATTTTATGCTTTCTTGATGTTATATTTCTACAATGATGTATTGAGTGGAAAATGCTATTTGATGTGTCATTAAACATGAGGAAATATATGCTTCTTATTTTATTTTAATACTCAACATTTCATTACCAGGTCATATCTGACATGCGCTCCTGCAAATAACAATGCACGATAAAAACAAATCAGAAAAGAATACACATTAAAATCTGGTTAAAGTGACCACTTGTGTGGCGCTAAGAAAATTGATCACTGGATAAAATAAATCATTTTCCTGTAAATGTTATAAAAGCAGAACCTATGTGGTCACTTTTGTTCAGATGGTCATATCGCAGAAGTCACTAACCAGGTTTTACCAGGCTATGGGCTATTAAGTCAAGAATTCAGATTAAAAGAAATCCAAGTAACTTAATTTTAAATCATATAAATGTAATTGAATGGTGGTTCTTTGTATTAAAAGAATGCAATATTAAACAATTTCAACAATTAACAAGAAAGATCAATAATGCATATAGCATTGATTATGAAACACTTTCCAACTTCAATGCAATTTTATATAAACATCTCTAAAATGCGATACATTCTTTTGTAATATTTTTAAAATTTTCACAATACTACATTAATTTATTATATTTGAAAACTTAAAACTTCATCGAAAAAAATGAACTTCATTCAAATGACTGCATTGAAATATAAATTGCCTGGTTTAAACACCTCTAAAATGCAATACCTTCCTCTGTAATGTTTTTAAAATTATCAGAATTCTACAATAATTTATTATATTTGAAAATTTCATCGAAAACAAATGAACTTAATTCAAATAACTTCATCGAAATGTAAATTGCCTCTATATAAAAGCAGCATTTCATTCATAAACATTTTTCCAATTCTTTCATTCATCACAATACTATAATTTATTTTATTTACTTGTACCTCCATGGTTTTAAGTTTTTAATTTAATGCTATGCTTAAAACTTCATCAAAAAAATAGTCTGGGTTTTCTGTGTAAAATCAATGCTTCTGATTGCTTGATTGCCAGGTTGTGGGTTCGAATCCCGCCAGCGGGCATGCATGTTGTGATGTCGAGGTTTAGTCAGTCTTCTGCCCTTGGGGAGCCTCAATAAAGTGAAGCCATGGGACCTTCGCCATGGGACCAGGGGTCTGTGGATGTGGTGTAAGGCTTTTCTTCACCACGGGGATTAGAAACATGATTCATTCATATCAGCTATATTACAGACTCCATGCGCTAAATAATTTTGCATTAAAGAAATGCAGCAATTTTTACTCAACTCATTCTACATCTTCTGGTGTTTACATCTACCATAGGTGAAAATTAGGCTTCGTTGTAGAAATAATTAAAGTTTGATAATCAGTTAAACTCAAATATATTGTAATTGCATTGTTTCATTATGTAGATGCACAGAATTTAAGCAAAAATAAAGCGGTTTAAAGACATATACAACACTAAATATGCATTAAGAACTTAAAAAATCTCGATTTTGAGACAAGATGAATGTGATATTTTATTTTGAAGTGGGTCACGCGATCTCTTCATATAAGGGGTATAATTTTTATTTAAAAAACTAAATATATTTTGCTGAAATTTTTTTAATATATTTTATGGGATAATTTGAATATTTCCTAAAACTTTCGAAGCAATTTGTGAATTTTGAATTCACTTAAAAAATGTTTGAAAAATTAGGTCCCATAAGGGTCAATGTATTTCATTTTCTCAACCCCTGTTCAATCCAAAACTAATTGGGTGGTATTATTCATTTATATTCCCATAGGTCTCACTGACCGCCTGAACAACATACTAAAATTTCATTTTGATAGTCATTTTTACGGCAGTTATCGTGCTAACGAACAGACAGAATGAACAAAATCATAAACACTTTTCAACTATGTTGTAAAGTGTTAAAAATGTGTCCTGAGATCTTAATATGTTTCAAAGTTAAGCTTATATGTAAAATGGGCTATTTAATAAATAAAAAAAGATTCTAAAATAGCAAAAATGATACATGTCTGTATAGAATAATATTAAGTTCAGTGTTTCTTAAACATTTTTGGAACTAGAACACAAGAATAATTTGTTTTACCCTTGAAAAATTTCCATAATTGCATCGGATTCAAGTTGGTACAATAGCATTTTTTGCAGAACTAGGTTTCTGTGGTGGAACATGATTTTAGAAATGCTCCCTCACAGCAAAGATCGTCACATGTGTGACAGTGACTTTCTAGTCACTTGACACCTGAGTCACTATGTGACATCATATTTGTGACTTCTATGCGACGTTACGCATTAGTAACTTTGTAACTTCATTGTGACTATATTCTGTGATTTTTCCACAATTTAATTAGCACGTAACAATGTGACATCACAAACAAATTAATATGTGATGTCACAAACGAGCATGAAAATGACCAAAATGACTTCGTTTTGACTTCAATATGATATTGCCGAGATGTTCTATGACGTTCCAAAGTCAGAGTGTGACGTAAATCTTATGTCACTGTGAAAAAAAATGCTGTTGGGGCTATGAGGTCATGAATTTACTTTTTAAATCTGTAAACACTAATATAATCAATGCATGTTGTAATGAAATCGAAAGTGCCTAAAAATTCCATCACTGTGTTAGTTTCATATAAAAGACATAACTTTCTTATCAGATTTTAGAAATGTTTGTAATCTGTTTTCACAAGTTTTGTCATCAATTTCATGAAATATATTACTTTACAATACATAGTACAGTTCTGAAACTCGCGAAAATGGGTGATACGAGTAAGAGTTCCAAGAAAAATCCAAATTTTACAGGAAAAATAAAACTGCAAGATGCATAAGTGCTATATTTTATTTAGATGTAATTATTACTTATTATTTTAAGCATATAAATACACACCAGAAAGTTATTTGATTAAATTTTCTTAAAATAATCAGTTACTTGGCTGTTTTTCCAGAGCAAAATATATTCGATTCAGGACTAGTCTGTGCAAATCAAGTTACTAGCTAATAAGGAATTGTTTTGTCTTTCAAAGTACTCAAGGACCAGAAATAGGTGCTTCTTGAACTTGATGTTGACAGACCAGTCTAGTAAAGTCTTATCTAGCTCTTCATACATTGACAATTTCATTGCTTTTCTGTTTTCATGCAGAGGGTTAACTGGCTGAAGATGGAAATTAGAGAAGTTTGCACTTTGTTTTAGAATGTCACAAATTGTTGTTTCTCCTATGCCATATTCTAAACAAATGTTTCATTGTAAAACCTTTAAAAAGTTTATTAATTATTTCAAGTTTTAGATAATTTGTTAAAATCTTACGAGGTGCATAACTAGAGACTTTATATTTTAGAGACTAACAGTGTTTTCCAAACTTTTTTAACTCGCGGCGGACTTTACAACAAATGAACATTTTGCGGCGCACTTATATATATGTATATAAAATGAGTATTTATACATATGAACATAAAAAATGAAACTAAAGAAAATTATTTAAAAAAAATAAAGCATAGGCTTGATGTTTTCTATGTTTGGACGTATTTAAGATAAACGTTTCATCTTCAATGCAATCAAGGCTCACTCTTTTTTTACATTTAATGTTAGTAAGTGAAGAAAATTCCAATTCACATAAATATGATGTGGAAAACTGCATCAAAATGGATAATGCTTTTTTAGCTACTGAGGGATATTCTTCTCTAATAGAAATACAAAATGCATCAATAGGTAATTCTGCATGCTTGATTTTATGTCCCCGATCACAGGAAATAGAAGCCAATTCTTCTTTTAAGTTCAAACCAATATCAGGTAAAATTTTTATGAATGGATTTCGGACCCAATCATAATCTTCTGTATTCAGTGATGGAAAATAATAGTTTAATTTTTACCTTGCATGATTGTGTTAAGACTATTAAGATGTGTAAATATCTCTGTTATATATTCCAGTCTAGAAATCCAAAATTTCCATCTTAAATAGTCACAGAAACGTTGATGTTTTTCTCCTTCAGAAAAAGCAAGTCATTCTTTCTGGAGTTCATGTATGCGACTTAAAACCTTTCCTCTTGATAGTCATCTGACTACCATGTGTAAAATTAAGCATTTATGCTGGGAATCCATATCTACATAAATGTGTTGCAATAAGCTAGTCTTCAACGGTCTGCTTTTTATATAATTCACCATTTCAACAACTTGATCTAATACGTCTTTTAATTCAACTGGTAATGTTTTCGAAACTAGTATATCTCTATGTAGAAAGCAATGAGTTCGGATAACATTTGGATTTTCTTGTTAGTACTTTCTCATTAGTAATAATGATGCAAAACCTTTCATCGAGCCTACCATGGATAGAGCACCATCAGTGTATATTCCAACGCATGATTTCCATGAAAAATTCCATTTTTTGAGATAGCCAAATAAAATATCAAATATATCTTGACCTCTTGTAGTGCCTGACATTTCTTTGCAGCAAAAAAATTGATTTATAATTTGATCTCCATCAATAAATCGAATAAATGTAAGTAATTAGGCCTTATTGGTAATATCAGTTGATTCATCAGCTTTCGAAGCAAATTCTGAGTTCTGAAGTTTATGCCACACATTTTCTTCTATATCAGCAGATAATCCATAATTCACCTATGAATTGTATTATTTGAGAGAAGAATTTTGTTAATTTCTTGCTGTGCCTCATCCCCAAACATTGTTTTAACCATCTTTCTATATGCAGGCAAGATAATAGACTCGGGTAAAGTATGAGACTTCATTTTTATTGCAATCATTTCGGCTATCTCAATAGAAGCGATTTGAGCCTTTTTTGAAATTGTAAACTTTTTTTTCCCAATATTTACCCTGCTTTGATTGTTGTTCTGACAGTCTTTTGAAATAATTCAAATCTTTTCCTTGAAGATAGTGGTGTTTAGTTGTAAAATGTCATTTTAACTTGCTAGGTAACATGCCTTCGTTAGACATTTTCTCGCCACAGAAAAGGCAAAGAGGGAATGGATGATCATCGTTTCCAGTCCAAGTAAAACAAAACTTTAAATAAGTATTGCAGTACTGACGATTAGGCCTTGCGTTTACCATATTACTAGTACAAGGCTTAGTTACTTTTGACAAACGTTCATGTTCAGGTTCACAATCGTTACTGTTATTTTTCCTCTTAATAAACCTATCTATTTTTATGGGAAATATGTTTTACCTAAAAAATAATTACAGAAAAATGAAATACTGCTATAAAGCATTCACACTAAAGCATTATTTGCACAAAAACAAAACAAAAAACACTTCTAATCTGATCGAATTCAATTATAAAACTAAAGTAAATGAGTGGACAACAGAATGCCATATCAGCCAATAAGGACTTGACCCTCAAAGTGCAGAAGCCACTCGCATACCAACGGCTGTTAGTAATTCAATTTACAATTTTGCATTAGGCAAATGACGAAGGTCAAAGTGCTTGGTCATTCGAAAAAAAAAATTTGTATTCATATTTGCTTTTTCCATGAATTTTATTTTTAATAAGTAGATTTTTTAATTAACTTAAAACATCTTTACATAAATAAAATAAATATACCAGGAAATACCACATGAATTTTTTAATCAAAATTAATAAATCTTAAAACGTATGAGAACAATTGCCAGCGGCACACACAGATGTACCAATTGTGATCATTAAAAACACACTTGTATTCAAAATACCGTATAACTGAATTAATTATATAATATGTTTGAGGAATTAGCAAGCATAAGGGTATGTATTAATAATTATTACATATAATTCAACATTATATATATATATATAATAATAGAAGTTTGAAAATCCAATGAACGAAAAGTAAGATGTAACACGATAAACCTAACTTTTTAAAACACCCACAGAATAAAATATAATACAGCAAATCATCAATCAAATGGATATAAAATACAAAACACAAGCTATCAAGTTACAGAAAATCAACCAAATTAAAAGGTATGGAAACAAAGAAAGAAAAACTTAAACTAAATTCAACTATCTAACTGGCTTGCAAAACAAAAGTAAAAATCAACTAATCCTCAAGCAAATGGAAAAAAATAAATAAAATAAATATCGAATCAACAAGTCAATGAAAAATATATAATACAAAGGTATGGAATCGAAATAAGTATAACAAACGAAATCAAGCACAAACGCCTTACACGTGGACGAGGCTCTAAGCCTAAATCATGAATTGTTAACCTCTACAAAAATCTAATCATGTCCAAGTTTTTTGATACGGTATATAATTTTTTAAAGAAAACTAATTCGTACTGAACCGAGCACTACACAACAAATATGAAAGATTTTATATTTTAATATTAATGATAGTTTTATTTCATATTTTACTCATTTTTAATATAATTTTAATTTTTTCACGGCGCACCCAACTATACTTCCGAGGCGCACGGTTTGGGAAACACTGGACTAACAAAACATTATTGCATGATGGTGAATATACCGCTTGTGGATAATCAGGAGTTACATGTAATATTTATGCATATACAGTTAAGTAATATAATATTTCAAGCCAGCTGTCTGATATGACTGATTTCATCCACAACTTAGGTTCACAAAGTAAGTTTTCTAGCTGCACTGCAGTTACTGGTTGTTTCGTATTGAAGTGCCCTAAAAAGTGCAAAATCAATCCATAGTTGTTGGTATCTGCAAATCCCTGTTATAATTGGGTCTTAACTTCAAATTTTTGCTGGATTTGTATTTTTCACATCTGGCTTTCAATTAAATGACACCTTAATCTAACAGTTGAATTTTAAAGAATAGAACACTTTAGAATAAAAGTTTTTATTTGATTACACTAAAAGACATTAAAAGTCTAAACGCTTTCAACGTGAAACATCGTTCATCAGATGCATTTGCGAAAGAAGATACGTTGGCTTTTATATCCAAGTTCAAAATCTGTATATAATGAATTGCCAGATTACACAAGGAAAAATATTGAAATTAAAAGCATTTAATTATCAAATTTCCAGGTTTTGGCCTTTCGACCAGGTTTTAGTAAAACCTTTTATCTAATTGTAAATTGTAATATTCCTATTATACATTTGGAACCGCTCTTTATTTATATTTATCATTACTCCTTCGTAATTTCGACTCTGTTCAAAACCCCAGTTTTGAGTGTCATCTTATTCTTAATTCCTTGAGAATTAAATCGTTTGAATTTTTAGGCATCTAAATATGTTATTTTTTTATTTTACTTCAGCTATGTCCATTTCACAATTAAATGTTTTTCATTCCAATCCGAATCTATCCCCTTTCATATCATCATTATTCCCCTTTCGATATTTGCATAATTATTCCTGTAAGTGGCAGTCAGAGAGGAAAGTCAATGCTCGATCAAATAAGATCATAGTATGGTTCATATTTTGCCAAATGTGGCAATCGAGAGCAATGCATTTGATCAGCTATTGGCTGCGTCACTACTTTAGGTATTCTATCTGTCACTTGTCAATTAACTTAACTTGGATAGTGTATGATCCATACACAGACACTTTATAGATATCATA
Organism: Amaurobius ferox; assembly: GCA_951213105.1. Classification (NCBI taxonomy): domain Eukaryota; kingdom Metazoa; phylum Arthropoda; class Arachnida; order Araneae; family Amaurobiidae; genus Amaurobius; species Amaurobius ferox. The sequence continues at coordinate 33,552,311 of OX578135.1, read as the reverse complement.
AATTTTAAAGGCACGATCAACGATAAATATTCCTTGTGAAAAACCTATTTACTTTCCAGTTCCAATGAAAAAAAATCTGATGTGGGCAGCACATGACTTTCCTTATATAATGCAATGAATTTACTACTTTTACAGTTAAAACAAATGTTATTCTTATAGTAGATACTTGTATTCTTTCCAAGATATTAAATTTTCTGCAATTAGTAGTCATTTTCATTGATTTAGCGTCATTTTTATCCATTTGGCGAGATGTTCGTTAATTTGGCAACATTTAAAAATGTTGCCAAGTTGGCTACATTCCGCTAAATTCGTCGCCAGAATCTCGCCAAGTGGTATAGACTGAGAAATAAGTTATTTTACAGCGGGTAAATGACTATTGGCATTCAAATACAAAAGTATTACTCAAAATATCTTTTCTCATGAATGGAACGAGTTAGATCCATGAGAATGATGTCGCCCAATTTATCGCATGATATTACATATGAAAAGTGAACATGTTTCTTAACAGTTAATATTTTCTTTAATTTATGGGATTTTTTGATAAATTTATTTGAAAAATGTGCAATATCTCGAGAACGGTTCATGCTAGCGTTCTATAGTGTATGTCAAGCGTTTTCTAAGGAAAAATTACATAAGAAATGTCCATTTGCGTAACTTTATTAAAGGTTTTGATTTTTCGATGATTTTTTCAAAATTTCACTCGAAAATTTAGGGGGGTTCTGAACATTCGATTGTGTTTTAAAACAATAGGCTTCCAGTATTCACGGATTGTGATTTTTGTACCAAATTTCATTCGAATCGCTCCATTCGTTCGTGAGATATCGTCTCCACAGACTCACTGATACACACACAGACATCACTTCAAAAATGTTCGTTTCGTGATCAGGGATGCTTGAAACGTGTTCTCCCGTCGAAAACTCGAATTCGAATTTTCGAACTCGTCACAATACTTTCTTTATACATTATGTATATAAGGAAAGTAATATGATTGGTTGCAAAAGTTTTGTAATACCACTGTTTTTACCGTTGTTTACCGAAACATTTTTTGAATTCTCAGTATCTACTAGAGTTTAGATGATGACTGATATGAATTTAGCATCATATTCCAGAGGACAGGGGGTTCATTAAGGATTTTCACTTCTGGTTCTTTTCCATTATTAGTTTAGAAATTTTTCTTGAAACATATTTTTTTTCAAGATTGTCCCTTACTAGAATTTAAATGATAATGGACTATATGCAGACGATGTTACATTCATGTGGTTGAATTCTGGAGGGGGTAGGGTGGTTTACTAAATCGGTTCAAAAATGCTTCTTAATATCTATTTCTTAGGATTGAATATAGATGGAGCTTTGATGATTGATATGTATTTAGCATCAAATTCTGGTGTAGGTAGAATGATTTCAACTTTTGTCTGGAGATGGCACTTTCAATTAAAAAATTTACATTTCCTAACAATATTTAATTTTCAGGATCGGCTATAGATTGAACTTAGATGATGACTGGTATGGATTTAGCCTCTAAGGGATTAACCTCTTTCATTTTTTCCCCCCAATTTCTGTTCAAACATTTTCTTTTTACTTGAAACACCTATTTCTCATAATCTGCTATGGCTAGAACTTGGATTACGACCGATATGGATTTAACATCAAGTTTCTTAGGGGGTGGTGGATTCACTAAGAATTTCTACTTCGATTTAAAAATTTTCATTGAAACTTATTTTTGTTCAGAATTGGCTATAGATAGAGCTTAAATGATGACAGATATGGATTCAGCACCAAATGTTGGTAGGGGCCTTACTAAGGATTTTTATTTTTCATTTCTAGAGATGATACATCCAAATCGAAAATTTGTTTTCCTTGCAGCATTTGTATCAAAATTGGCTTTAGATAGCTCCTAAAATCTCCGGATACACATATAATTAATATACTGTCCCCTAACACCGGCCGCTCAATTTGCTGTTCATGCCCTCGGGTGAGTCAGGCGGTCTGGGTTTTCCACAATCCCCTTAACAAAGCTTACTTGTCCAATGTGCATTGAAATTAGCTTTATTTTTAAATCAAGAATACCAATCTAAAATAAAAACTTCATTAGACACAGCTTGCAAGTGCATGGTTTAAAAAATGGTACAGATCGCCCAAAGAAATTGTGAGACTTTCAAACATTTATTACAGGCTCACCCCCCTTCATATTTAATTTTCCCTTTTTTGTGAATTTTTTATGTCTTCTCCAGTTTGGGTGAGCTGGACGGCCTGGGTATTTAAAAAAGCAAAATGTCTTCTCCAGCTTCAAAAAGAAAATATTGGCGGCATGGGCCCCCTCTCTGAAGCCTGGGCACCCCCACTCTAGTGGTGTCCTGCCTCCCTTATAGTTGGCCTAGAAAGGTATCTGTCGAAAAGGCAGATTTATTGTGACAGCGGTTTGATCAAATTTTTATAAGGAATGTTGCATTGATAATCGCAGTCACTTTGTGGGAATGATTAAAGATATTAAATTTAATTTTTTGAGATTGAGTTTTTCATGGTGGAAAATAGTTATAACATCAATATTCATAACATCTTCATGTTATGAATATGCCAAAATTGCGTGGGACAATAATTCCGGTGAGGCAAGTCCCCACGGCATTATATGCAGGGCCTGATCAAACCAAAATTGGACCCAAGGGCTTTGTGTTTGTTCGGGGTCTCCATGCACTCATGACATTCCAAATACGTACAAAATATCAACATAACAAATTTGTGGCTCAAAGTCATAGCGCCGAAGGCCCTTTGCTGCATGAAGGACACTTCCAAATTTTTTATTTCAAAATCATATATTAGGACTTTAAAAAAATGTATAATACTTAAAAATATTAACATATTTTATAATTTAAAATAAAAACTAATATTACCAGTTTAAACTTATTTAAAAAAATCTGATGTGGGCAGCACATGACTTTCCTTACATAATGGAATGTATTTAATACTTTTACAGTAAAAACGAAATAGGTTATTTTTATAGTAGATACTTATATTTTTTTCAAGATATTGAATTTTTATCAAATACTCGTTATTTTCATTGATTTAGCGTCATTTTTATCCATTTGGCGAGATTTTCTTTGATTTGAAACATTTGAAACAGGTCGCCAAGTTGGCAACATTCCGCTAAATTCGTCGCCAAAATCTCGCCAAGCGTTATGGATGGAGAAATAATTTATTCTTATAGCAAATAAATGACTATTGGCGTTCAAATACAAAAGTATTACTCAAAGTATCTTTTTTCATGAGTGGAATTCTCGTGGAGCTAGGATCCACGAGAATATCGCCAAATTTATCGCACGATATTACATATGAAAAGTGAATATGTTTCTCAATAGGAAATATGTTTTTTAATATAATTTTTTGATAATTTTTTTGAAAAATGTGCAATATCTCGACAACGGTTCATGTTAGCGTTCTAAAATTTATGTTAAACGTTTTCTAATGAAAAATTACATAAAAAATGTCTATTTGCGTAACTTTATTAGCGGTTTTGATTTTTTGACAATTTTTTCAAAATTTCACTTGAAAATTTAGGGGGTTCTGAACATTCGATTGCGTTTAAAAACAATAGGCTTCCAGTGTTTACGGATTGTGATTCTTTTACCAAATTTCGTTCGAATCGGTCCATTCGTTCGCCAGTTATCGTCTCCACAGACTCACTGACACACACACAGACATCACTTCAAAAATGTTTGATTCGTGATCGGGGATGCTTGAAACGTGCTTTCCCGTCGAAAACTCGAATTCGAATTTTCGACCCCGTCACAGTACTTTCCTTATACATTATGTATATAAGGAAAGTAAAAAATGTTTCTGTTAAATCTTTTATTACACAGAAAATTTAATGGCACAGTGTCGCGTTTCCAGACTTCCGAGTATTAATCGGGCCCTTATTATATGTATTTCTATGGTGAAAGGCTCGTATTGAATTTAATAATATTTATTTAAACTTAATTTTGTAGATAAACATTGTCAGTGTAATGTATATTAGAACTCGCACAGTAAAGAATATTCCTACATATTCAAATTCATTTCACCGTTCAATTTATTTTTGTCTCCATCATGCCCCTGTTCTATAACTAGTAAAATATACTTATTAACGCTACTCGACTTATAATTAAGGAATTTTTATTTAAATATAATCACAAATTGATATACTGAATACTATGTCTTTATGTTGTGTCAAATGAGAAAAGATGGTATTTTACGAACACTAGCTATAATTCCCAAAGCATTATGGTATTTTCAAGTTTTTCACCCATAGATAAATCTCCTCCCACATTTTCCAAAAATGTCGTTCTCTTCACGATAGCAATATTGCGTCAAATTTATCTCCGTCGCCAAATGTATCACGAAGCGTGGCAGGGATAATGAACGTTTTACTTGTATAGTGTAGTAATCTACAATTTCCCCCTGCTATCCTATTTCGATATCAATGTAAGTAAATATATGAAGTTCAGTTTAACCTTTGTTAAGGAAACCGCTGGATAATATTCTAAGGCGATGCCATTCTGAATCACAATAGCCATCTGATCGTCTAATGCCTATCTTTTGATTCAGAGCTTAACATTTCTTTTCATGGCAGAAGATATTGCTGCTTGCGAATTTCACGGTGGTGTTTTGGGGATACATGAAAGGATGTTATTCAGTTCGAAATTTTGGATCAATATTTCGTTTGAAAGAAATATTCATTTCTGACAACCTACTGCCACGAACATATCCTGACGATCAAAGAAGGTTCTAACTTTAACATATCCGAGTCATATGAGAATAAAATTGTGTCTGGTACATTCAGCCGTCTTTTTTTTCTCGCTTGAATGCGATTTGAATATCATAGCAGTGCCTTTTGAGTTGATCCTTGAATATAAATTTGAATCTAATCTTTTAAATTTGAAACTCGTTTTTGGTGTCTGTCAAATGCAATCTGTGTTCGAATTTATGAGGATGAGGTATATGTAGATTCTGGAGTATATTTCCATGTTAGTGTATAGGAAGGAATTGTGCGAATGTTTGAGAAATTTTACTTTGACTGAAAGGTTTACGTTGATTTGGAAACTAGCTGAAATGCACGTATACAGGGTTTCTAGGAAAGTTGAAGTACCCCTATAACTTTGTAAGGAAAGATCCATGAGTGTACGTGTTAGATCTATTTACAGTAGATTTTTTTTCAAAGAGTATGTGCCGCGATATTGCGTGGTTGTATTCAGAGAGGAAAAAACAACAAAAGTATTTTTTATTAAAATGGGAAAAAAAGAGGAAATATAGAGAATATCAAATATTTTTAACAACGTTACTACACAATGAGTGTTGACTGGTTGATATACCGTCCGCTAGGGTTCGTTAGCATTCGAAACATTTCTCGAACTAGAATTTGCCTAATCGATTTGGCTATTCCCAGAGTTTCTTTCAGGCATACATCTGGAGTGGGGGCTTCGACCCTTCGGATACATTTTATGTTAACCTAGTTTCCATTTATGTGACATAATTTAGATATATTTATATAGGGCAAATAGAAAACTCGCTCTCCCCCTCCCCTCGGCCAAAACGCCCTGAAAGAAGCACTGGCTAGGCCTACATTGAATTATAAGGATCGTGTATTCAGAGCCCGACTTAATCTAACTAGGGTCTGGGTTAAACATTCATCCGCTCCACCTCGGCATGTATTATGACATGAACAAAAAATATTATTGAAAAAACAATTCCATTCAAGAAAAAAGCATATAAAATGTTATTACATATTTTAATGACAAATTATTGGCAATTATCTCATCATAGCCAATGCCAACGTGCTCTAAATCTTGATTTAGTGCTGTAATCCCTACACATTTTTAATGTTATCGTCTGAAATGTTATAGAAATTATTAAGAGATGCTTCAAATAATTGCACTCCATTCATTGAAAATTTTATAATTTATTTGAACATAAAAAATTACGATTACTCTGAACACACTGGTTTTGAAATCCCCGTAAAACGAGCCTAGGATCTATAAAGTGAATAGAGCAGCTTATCTAAAGTGAAAATAGCAGCTTATCTATAACGTGAATAGAGCAGCTTATCTATAAAGTGAATAAAGCCTCATATCTATAAAGTGAATAGAACAGCTTATCTATATATAAAGTGGATAGAGCAGCTTATCTATGAAGTGAATAGAGCAGGTATTTTTACTTTCCCCACAATACATGGTAATGTATAAGGAATGTTATGGAATCGTGTCGAAAACCGAAGTTCAAGTTTTCGGCGGATCTGAGCACTCTAGAAGGAGTAAATCTATTTTTACCGTGATGTCCCTCTTTCTCTGTGTTTGTCTGTCTGTATGCAATTTATGCATGTATCCCTATCCACTCTAGCTTAAAATGTAATGGACCATATTTTACAAAATTTGGCAAACAAGTTACTTGTAGGTTACCTTGCTACTGCTTAGATTTGGGTATAAGTCCGGAAGAAAATAACATGCCTTTGTTTGCAAATTGTTCCGCCAAAACTTAAAATAAAAGGCTATATATGTTCAAATGTATCAATTAAATGCTTGTTTTATACGTAATTTTTGATGAGGGGAAAATGTAATTGACTCTGTAGGGAAAGTTATGTGCTGCCCACATCCTACATTTAGCGCTTTCATCTGAGATGCCACAAAAATTGTTCTTGTGAAATACTTAAAAGGATTGCACTCCATTAATTGAAAATTTTATAATTTAGTTGAACACGAAAGATTACGTTTTTTTTTATCTCATTGTATTTAAAATCCCCGTAAATGAGCGTAAGGTATTATCTATAAAGTATATAAATAGATCGTGCATTTTACTTTCCCTACAATACTTGGTAATGTTTAGGGAAGTGTTGCAACTCGTGTTTACGACGGATCTACACTTTGGATTATTCTGGAACCCGAAAAACAATTTCTGCGCGACGTCTGTGTATGTATCGAGTCTAACTCAAAAATGAATTGACCAAATGTCATAACATTTAGTACACCTTGGGGCTGATTGGACTTTTGTAGGATTCGAAAAAAGAACCTCTCGTATTTTGCAAAATGACTCGTAAAAATCATCAAATTTTAAAATAAAAGACCACATATGTTGAAATGTATCAATTAAATGTTCGTTTTATACGTATTATATATCGAAATTCGAGACTACATATTTCGACGGATTTGCATTTAGAGTCCTCTAGAGCACGAAAAACCCCTTTTTAGCGTGACTTCTGTGTGTGTGTGTGTCTGTCTGTCTGTGCAATGCATGTATCCAATCTAGGTCATCTGTTTTACGAAATTTCATAAAAGTTGATAGATAATCACGTATAAATTACCATGGTGTTGATTAGATTTTGGTACGAGTTGGAAAATAATCATCTTTTTTGCTTTTTTTTGAAAAATGGCCCGCAATAGTCGTCAAAATCTGTAAATTAAAAATCGTGTCAAACTCTGTAACTAAGTATGCTTAATTGTATTGATCAAATGGTTATTTTCTATGTGATTTTTGATGGTAAAATAAGACCAACCCCATTTTTTTAGGATCAATCTTTCTCGAGATTTTTTGGCAATTGTTGCAAGCTGACAACTTTTTATAATGCGATAAGCCGCCAGATGAAAAAGAAAAAAAAAAAAAAAACGAAAAAGTATGTTTTAAAACTGTGTATATAAATAATTGAATAACATTTCAAATAAATGTACGTGTCATTTAGTGCAATTACACTCAATTCAATGGATTATAAAAGAAGTGAAGAAAAATATCCTTAAGAAATACTTAAGATAATTGTACGCCATTCATTAAAAATGGTGTAATTTAGTTGAACATAAAAGATTACAATAACTCTGAACCGCATTGGCTTTGAAATCCCCATAAAAGAGTGCAAGGTATTATCCATAAAGGGAACAGAAGTAATTGATCTGTTTAAATGTTTAAAAAAAAAAAATAGCCATTCGTTTCTGTTTTGGAACAAGTTTCTTCTTAAACGCGATACTAACTTGACTTCCTTTTGACCCTGGGAATTCAGGTCTCCAATTTCTTTATTTCTCCTCTGTTCCTTGAAGGAATAAAGGGTCAAAGAAAAGGAAACATATTGAAGAGACTATCGATTTTTTGGATGTTTTGTTGAGCAAGTTATGAGTACTTTCGAATAAATTTTGTGTCATTTTTCCATTTTGTATTATTGATCCCCTTAGATTAAAAAAATATGTTTAATTAAAACAAAAATAAGAATTAATCTTTTGCTGCGAGTTTTGATTATTATTATTATTTTTTTTTTTTTTGAACGTGTGCTTTTTCATTTCTATGGGTTGTGTAGACATTAATTTTGGGTTTCTAACTTTTAAACAAGTAAAAGCAAAAAAACTCGATTCAATGGATTATGAAAGAAGTGAAGAATGAATTTGAGCCTGTAGAGAAAGTAATGTGTTGCTCACATTAGGTTTTTAACGCTATCATTTGAAGTACTACAGAAATTATTAAGAAATACTGAATAATAATTGCACCCTATTAATTGAAAATTCTATGATTTAGTTGAACATAAAATATTACGATTACTCTGAACGGCATTGGCTTTGAAATCCCCATAAAAGAGTGTAAAGTATTATCTATACAGTGAATAGAAGTAATTGATCTGTTTAAATGTTCTAAGTAAGAAATGAATTTTAACAATCCGTTCCTCTTTTGGAAAGAGTTTCTTCTTAAGCACGATATCAACTCTATTTCCTTTTGACCCTGGGAATTCAGGATACTTATTTCTTTATTCCCCCCTTTTTCCTTGAATGAATAAAGGGTCAAAGAAAAAGAAACTCATTCAAGAGACGTTTCATCGATTTTTGGATGCTTTGTTGCAAGTTATGAGTACTTTCGAATAAATTTGGTGCCATCTTTTTATTTTGTATTATTGATCCTCTGAGATTCAAAGTTAATGATTAGTTAAAATAAAAATGAGGTTTCTTTTCGTTGCGAGTTGTGATTATTTTGGAACGTGTGCTCTTTCATTTCTATGGGTTGTGTAGAAATTCATTTTAGGTTTTTAATTTTTAAACAAGCAAAAGCAAGAAACATAGTTAATAAAGTACTCCTTTTTACTTTCCTTATATACATAATGTATAAGGGAAGTATTGTGACAGGGTCGAAAATTCGAATTTGATTTTTCGACGGGAGAGCACGTTTCAAGCATCCCTGATCACGAATCAAACATTTTTGAAGTGGTGTGTGTGTGTCAGTGAGTCTGTGGAGACGACAACTGACGAACAAATGGGCCGATTTGATCGAAATTTGGTACAAAAATCACAATCCATAAACACTGGAAGCCTATTGTTTTTATACGCAATCGAATGTTCAGAACCCTCCTAAATTTTCGAGTGAAATTTTGAAAAAATAGTCAAAAAATCAAAACCGCTAATAAAGTTACGCAAATAGACATTTCTTATGTAATTTTTTATTAGAAAACGATTGACATAAATTTTAGAACGCTAACATGAACCGTTCTCGAGATATTGCACATTTAAAAAAAAATTATAAAACAGTTATATAAAATATAAAAAAAAATTTCCTATTGAGAAACATATTCACTTTTCATGTATAATACCATACGATAAATTGGGTGACATCATTCTCGTGGATTTAGCTCGTTCCATTCATGAAAAAAGATACTTTGAGTAATACTTTTGTATTTGAACGACAATAATCATTTATCTGCTGTAAGAATAACTTATTTCTCCGTCCATAACGCTTGGCGAGATTTTGGCGTAGAATTTGGCGGAATTTCGTCAACTTGAGGACATTTTTAATTATTGCCAAATTAACAAAAATCTTGCCAAATTGATAAAAATGACGCTAAATCAATAAAATTGGCGACTAATTGAAGAAAATTCAATATCTTGGAAAGAATATAAGTATCTACTATGAGAATAACATTTTTTTAACTGTAAAAGTAGTAAATTCATTGCATTATATAAGGAAAGTCATGTGTTGCCCACATCAGATTTTTTTAATTTGTATGTAACTTAAGTGTATAAAACTGCATTTATTAAAATGCATGTAACCTAAATGTATAAAAAATATATTTATTGAAATGTATGTAATTTAAATGCATGAAGAAATATATATATATAAAATATTAATTTAATATTTTGAACTTATTTTTTCGTAAAAAATAGAACGTTTTGTCTCAGCGTGTTTTCGCTTCATTTTGTTTACTTTCACTCGAAATATCGTCTAAACTATAAAAGATAGACAGAAACTGTAAACCACAAAAATGCTCAGAAGTAAATCCAGTTTCAGGATCAATGTTATTATAAGATTCTTGTAGTTTTCAGGTTGTCAAGTTGAAGAAGATTGAAAACTTTTCTGTTTTTTAAAGATTGTTATGCTTAAATGTTGAAAACTACAAGTGCTAGCTATGAACAATAAGGGAGTAATTTGCAGCCATTTAAAAAGTCGTGCACGGTTATAATTAGATTTTGGATCGGGTTCTTTGTTTTTGGTTATAATTTTGATTTTTAATATTTTGAGCATGGAGGTAAAAGTAAGGAGTTAAAACTTCATATTAAGGAAACGCCAATATCGTTTGAGACAGTAATTCAGGTGGCACTGGGATAAGATAAGTAGTCCTTTATTGTATGCATTTCTTTGACGAAAGGCCTAACATATTTATTTAAACTGTCAATATTGTAAAAATAAATTATTAGTTCAATACAAAGTAGAGCCGAAACAATAATAATTCCTACATATTCAAAATTATTTTACCTTTCAATTTATTTTTATCTCCCTGTATTCTGTATTCTATCGTACGACTATGAAAAAATACTGATTAATTATACTTATAATTAAGGAACCCTTAGTTTAAAAATAATAAAATAATCAAAAGTACATACACTAAATATTACGCCTTTCTGTTCTGTCAACTAACAATAGCAATTACTTTAATTAATAACACTAGTGACACCTAGATATAATTCTCAAAGCATTATGACATTTTTAAGCGGTTCATCCATAGGAGTTTTATCTCCTTCTTTCTAACTCCGTGATTTTGAGCTATTTTGAAAAGGTGGTTCTGTAACAATGTAAATGAAACTCAATGGTTAAGCCAACATACTTATATTATTAATTTTGAAGAAAAGAAAAAGCTTACAATCCTAATTTAATTGTAACTATTGTTTTAAGAATGTTGAGTGCAATAGCGTGCTTCCTTACCGATTTTTTACGTTATTTTTGCCCCTTAAGTAATTTTAACCCTTTAGAAGTCAATATTAGGAGCAGGATTTTTTAAGTGTATATTTTTCATGGTAAAGATAATTGTATATTTTTAATGTAAAATATACCATTTTTGTCCAGAGCCAGCAAAGATGAGCTACGCAGTATTGCTGAGGAATTAGGCGAAAGTAAAGATGAATTAGAATTTTATGCACTCAGACAATTGATTTTAAATAATTAAAATTATGGAGACGTCAATGGTCCGGGGTATCAGAAAATTTGATCGAGGACCGAGAAAAGCAAGCTAAAAGGCATAGTTTGAATTGGCCGAATTATATCGCGATCGTGAAGAAAAGGAGACCCTCTCTTGTCCCTCTGGCTTGGACGGTTAGTGGAACACAAAAATGTAATATTCGGGCGTACAGTCCCTTCACGTGGAGCCTTCGGCGCCCAGTACTGACAGATATTGTCTTAACAAGTGCCGATGCAATCATCGATATAACAGTTGTGGAGGTCCCTCGTCGATTCCGCTCGGCTACTATAGCAATATACCGATCATCAGAGAGGGTGGTAACCCTTGGATGACCAGGCACAGGTCTCCAGACGACTGTTTGACTTGTTTGGAATTGTTGCCATAATCGAGAAATTACCGAATGATCAACGCCTAAATAACGACATCTTTGATTGACTGTCCTGCTTCAATGCGTCCGACAGCATGCCAGCGCGCACTATCTGTCATTCGTCTTCTTTCAGCCATAGAAACACGAATATCATCAAAACAATCCTACAAAAGTTATAAACACTTCGTATCAGCATTTTAATGCACCTTAAACCCTTCAGAATGCTGGTGTCTTCAACGATTGCTTAATTAGCAAAAAACTGGACAGGCAATCGTGATTGGTTGTAACATACGATATCTGCATACTGCCATCTATATCAGCCGTGATTTTCAGCCACTCAAATTCAAATATGCTTTCGAGAAATGAAAATTTGCATTGCGTGCTTAACTTTTGGAAGTCAGTGCATATTGAAAGTTTTAATTTTTTGATGACTTTTTTTTAAAATTTCATTTCAAAATTCAGATAGGTTCTGAACATTCGATTGCTTGTAAAAACAATAAGCTTCCAGTATTTACTGCTTGTGATTTTTGTATTAAATTTTGTTGGAATCGCTTCGTTCGTTCGTGAGATATCATCTGCACAGACTCACTGGCACACACACAGAGAAATCACCTCAAAAACGCCTGATTAGTGTTCACGGATGCTTGAAACTTGCTCTCCCGTCGAAAACTCGAATTCGAATTTTCGACCCCGTCACAACTCTTCCCTTGCACATTTGTTGTTGTTGTTTCTGATGACCTCCTGTAATCGAATCATAGCCGACACAGGACCAGTGACACAGAAAAGAACGAACAAGACAATACAAGAGAACAAAGTTTATTGCGGACAAGCATCACTGACGAAGGTCAAAGGGAGTGCAGCTTCACATTGTAGATGAGGACCCAGTAGGCGGAAGACTGACTTTACCTCGATATACAACCATGCCTTATTCGGGATTCGAACCCGAGCCACCGGACAGCAGCCGACGACGCTATCCACTTCACCGCCTGGGCGGCCCCCTTGTACATTATATGTATATAATGAAAGTAATAAATATTTGAAATACACATCTATTACATCTGATTTTATCTTCTTTATATACAATTCTCAATTAAAATACAGCATTCAAGGATTTCTTGGGCATTATTTTTTTTTTATTTTTTTTTTTATAATAAAAAGTTAAATAGTTCCTAAATTCAGTATTACTTGTGGCTCTAAGGGTCTAGTGGTTAAAGTGTTGGACTGCGAACACTCAGATGTGTTAATATCGTGTTATGTCCTTCCCTCGAGATGATTTTTCGACAGCGGCATTCGTGGATTTTGCGCTCATGTACTTTCTCACCAGTTTCTCCATTAAGCTTAAATGGATTCAGGATCTTCGGTATGTGAACTGGCTGGTTCACTGGTCATGCTACTAACCTCCAATTCCGGGGGCTATGTGTTCGAGTCTAATAATCCGTTTTGGCTTCTGTTCTTTTCTTGATCAGGTTCTCCATGAAATTTAAATATATTAATTGAAATTCTCAATATATGAACTGGCTGGCTCAGTGGTCATGTTCTTAGTTTCGCATTCTAGAGGCTGAGGGTTCGAGTTCATCCAGTGGCATTGAGTATCGCGAGTTGAGTAATATTGACTTTTGAACTTTTTCTGATCAGTCTCTAAATGAAATTTAAATAGATTTATTAGGATCTTTAGCGCGTCAAACGCTTGTAGTTCTGTTGTCTGTTTCCAATTCTGGAGGCTGTGGGTTCGAATCCATCCATAAAGTAGAGCGAGTTCAGTCGTTTTGGTATCTGTGCTTTTTTCGACCACTCTTTCCTTTAAGTGTAAATTGACAAATTAGGATCATCGGTATAAGAATTGGCTGACTCAATGTTCTTGTTGCCTTCCTGCAATGCCGAAGGCTCTGGGTTCGAGTCCTTCCACTCGCATTGAGTGTAGCAAGTTGAGTCATTCTGGTATCTGTGCTTTTTGTGATCAGTTTCTCCATGAAATTTAAATAGGTTAATTAGAATGCTTGGCATGTGAACTGGCCGGCTCAGTAGTCATGTTGTCTGTTATAAATTCTATTTGCTATAAGTTCGAGTCATTCCACTCTCATTGAGTATAGTGAGTTGAGTTTTTTTTCTAATCAGTCTCTCCGTTAGGATTAAATATATTAATTAGGATCATTGGTGTATGAGTTGGTTGGCTCAGTGGTCATGTTGTCTGATTTGAATTCCAGAGATCGTGGGTTCGAGTCCGTCCACTCACATTGAGTATAGCTAGTTGAATCGTTTTGGTATCTGTGCATTTTTTGATTAGTATCTCTGTTAAGTTTAAATCGATTAATTACGAACTTCGGTGTATGAGCTGGCTTGCTTAGTGGTCAAGTTGTCTGATTCAAATTCCAGAGATTGTGGGTTCGAATCCATCCACTCACGTTGTATATCCATCATTCAGTATAACGAGTGGAATCATTTCGGTATCTGTATATTTTCTGATCAGTCTCTCCGTTAAGCTTAAATAGATTAATTAGTAACTTCGGTGTATGAGCTGGCTGGCTCAGTGGTCATGTTGTCTGTTTCAAATTCCATAGGCTGTGGGTTCGAGTCCGCTTACCTGCTTAGAAACGTTTCGGCATTTGTACACACAATGTGTTTTTCTAATTTTTGATTACTAGACCGGAAATGACGTACCGGAAGTGACGTCACTTCCGGTATGTCATTTTTTGTACGAGAAAATGAGAGATGAAAGAGATTAGCTGTTTTCAAAAATTCATAAAATTTTGGGACTTCGTTACAGGAGTCACATGGAGCAAAACAAGCCCTGCACGAACTTTGGACGAGGAAGGGTGGCGGCTCGACACCGTAGCCAGCGGGCCCGAAGAGAAACCCCGCCAGCAACGGCAGAGCCTGCACACCGCTCGTCCTCCATCTCGTGCAGATAATTTAGTAAGAAAGTTATAATTAGAAATATAAGAAAGAGAAAAGACCTAACGCGGTCGACATAATCAAGAACCTCCGATCCCACTAGCCCTCTTCCGCCTGGTTTAAATTAAATCGCGTCGTAACGAGCTACTCTCTAATTTTATCCTGATTAAATACGAACCCCTAACCTACAGCCCCGCAACTTGACGCCCCAAGCCTCTCGGCCAAGAGGGCGACGGCCGTAGCGCCGATTTTGGTGTATTTAAGTTTAACATTTTAACATGTTCATTTAAATAATATGAAAAAGCGCGATTTAAATTGCCTGGGACAGAACCCTCAACAAAAACTTCGCTTCACGCTGTGATTGCAGCATTTTACCGCTGCGCTACAAATGCGTTGCAATATCGTTTTATTTTAACTCTATAAAGCTTTCTCTGGATTCGCAATTAGAAAAAATCTGAGGCAGAACCCACAAAATCTATTACCATGACAACATTGTCTATTTATTATTTAAAACTTTAATAGTAATAGCGTTGAATTTGAGGAGAGGACAGAACTCGCGACCAACAGATCTACACTTTCCCTGCCCAACTCGTTAACCACTAGACAGCTTAAATCACATGAAGGTTTGAAACTTGGTGCTATTTAAGTTTTCATTAAGAAAAAATAAAAAAAAAAGATCCAGAAAGGCTTTGAATGCTATATTTTAGTTTAGAATTATATAAAGAGGATAAAATCAGATGTTATGTTCAATTTCCATTATACTTTAGACAATTGCAAAGATTACATACATCAGATTTTGACCTGTTACATATAAAATTCTAAATTGAAACGCAGCCTTCAAAGACTTCTTGGCTCCTTTTCATGTTCCCGGCAGTACATGGTAATGTATAGAGAAAGTATTAGAATCGTGTCAAAAATCGCAACTTCAGTTTTCGACGGAGTTACACGTTTTGAGACCTTTAGAACACGTAAAAACTATTTTTAGCGTGACATTTGTGTGCGTGTCTATTTGTATCCACTCTAACTTTAATTGTTTATTTATTATTTTAAACTGAAAAAAAACAGCGAGTTTGAAGTGAGGACAGAACTCGCGATCAACAGATCTACACGACCTCTGATCAACTCGTTAACCACTAGACTGTTTGAATAACGAGGAAGATTGAAACTAGGTACTAATTAAGTTTTCATTATGAAAAAATAAAAAAAAAGATCCAGGAAAGCTTTGAATGCTGTATTTTAGTTTAGAATTATATAAAGAGGATAAAATCAGATGTTATGTTCAATTTCCATTAAACTTTAGAAAATTGCAAAGATTACATACATCTGATTTTGATCTGTTACATATAAAATTCTAAATTGAAACGCAGCCTTCAAAGACTTCTTGGCTCCTTCTCATTTTCCTGACAGTACATGGTAATGTATAGAGAAAGTATTAGAATCGTGTCAAAAATCGCAACTTCAGTTTTCGACGGAGTTACACGTTTTGAGACCTTTAGAACACGTAAAAACTATTTTTAGCGTGACATTTGTGTGCGTGTCTATTTGTGTCCACTCTAACTTTAATTGTTTAATTATTATTTAAAACTGTAATAGAAAAAAAACAGCGAGTTTGAGGTGAGGACAGAACTCGCGATCAACAGATCTACACGACCTCTGATCAACTCGTTAACCACTAGACTGTTTGAATAACGAGGAAAATTGAAATTTGGTAGTATTTAAGTTTTCATTATGAAAAAATAAAAAAAAAAGATCCAGGAAAGCTTTGAATGCTATATTTTAGTTTAGAATTATATAAAGAGGATAAAATCAGATGTTATGTTCAATTTCCATTAAACTTTAGAAAATTGCAAAGATTACATACATCAGATTTTGATCTGTTACATATAAAATTCTAAATTGAAACGCAGCCTTCAAAGACTTCTTGGCTCCTTTTCATTTTCCTGACAGTACATGGTAATGTATAGAGAAAGTATTAGAATCGTGTCAAAAATCGCAACTTCAGTTTTCGACGGAGTTACACGTTTTGAGACCTTTAGAACACGTAAAAACTATTTTTAGCGTGACATTTGTGTGCGTGTCTATTTGTGTCCACTCTAACTTTAATTGTTTAATTATTATTTAAAACTGTAATAGAAAAAAAACAGCGAGTTTGAGGTGAGGACAGAACTCGCGATCAACAGATCTACACGACCTCTGATCAACTCGTTAACCACTAGACTGTTTGAATAACGAGGAAAATTGAAATTTGGTAGTATTTAAGTTTTCATTATGAAAAAATAAAAAAAAAGATCCAGGAAAGCTTTGAATGCTATATTTTAGTTTAGAATTATATAAAGAGGATAAAATCAGATGTTATGTTCAATTTCCATTATACTTTAGACAATTGCAAAGATTACATACATCAGATTTTGACCTGTTACATATAAAATTCTAAATTGAAACGCAGCATTCAAAGACTTCTTGGCTCCTTTTCATTTTCCTGGCAGTTCATGGTAATGTATAGAGAAAGTATTAGAATCGTGTCAAAAATCGCAACTTCAGTTTTCGACGGTGTTACACGTTTTGAGACCTTTAGAACACGTAAAAACTATTTTTAGCGTGACATATGAGTGCGTGTCTATTTGTATCCACTCTAACTTTAATTGTTTATTTATTATTTAAAACTGTAATAAAAAAAAACAGCGTGTTTGAGGTGAGGACAGAACTCGCGATTAACAGATCTACACGACCTCTGATCAATTCCTTAGCAGCTAGACTGTTTGAATAATGAGGAAGATTGAAACTAGGTACTATTTAAGTTTTCATTATGAAAAAATAAAAAAAAAAAGATCCAGGAAAGCTTTGAATGCTATATTTTTGTTTAGAATTATATAAAGAGGATAAAATCAGATGTTATGTTCAATTTCCATTATACTTTAGAAAATTGCAAATATTACATACATCAGATTTTGACCTCTTACATATAAAATTCTAAATTGAAACATAGCATTCAAGGACTTCCTGGCTCTTTTCACTTTCTCTACAATACTTGGTGATGTATAATGAAAGAATTGGATCCGTGTCAAAAATTGCAACTCGAGTTTTCGATGGATTTACAAGTTTTGAGATCTTTAGAATATGTAAAACTATTTTCAGCGAGACGTCTGCGTGTGTGTCTCTCCGCAGAATGTATGCATCCACTCTGGCTGAAAAACTAATTGATCAAATTTCCTATATTTTATAGGTTGTGGGGTGCCTTGACTCTGATTAGATTTTGGTACTATTTGGGAATAAAGAATTTGTCTTTTTCGTAAAATGGCTTGCAAAAATCTTATGTATCCATTCTAGCTCAGAAACTTATAGACTAAATTACATCGGTAGATTAATCGCTTGTGGGTTACCCTGCTGATGATTAGGTTTTGGTGCGATTCGGAAAAAAAAAAGAAAAAATCTGATGTGGGCAGCACATGACTTTCCCTGCAGACTTATATTCACGTTCTATTTATTTAAATTAAATTTAATTCATTTTTAATTCAATTTTCGTTCTCATTTGAAAACTGGACTTATTTTCAAAAATGGTGTAGGAAAAATACGAAAAACTAAAATATCTCGAGAACGGCTAGTCCTAGTGTAATGGGGTTGGTCTTATTCTTTTCTTCGCTAAAAATTACGTATTAAACAAGCATTTAATGGCTATATTTGAGCAGACGTAGTTCTTAAGTTTAGATTTTGATGATTTTTGCGGGCCATTTTGCAAAAAAAGGCAGGTTATTTTTTTTCGAATTATACCAAAATCTAATCGGCACCAGGGTGGCCTACAAGCGACTTATCTACGAAATTTTGTGAAATTCGGTCCATTAGTTTTTTAGTTAGAGTGGATACAAGCTTTTGCGGGCCATTTCGCAAAAAAAAGGCGGGTTCTTTGAACTCGAGTCATACCCAAAACTAATCAGCACCAGATTCTTGCACAAGTGACTTACCTACCAAATTTTATGAAATTCGGTCAATTAGTTTTTTAGTTAGAGTGGATACAAAATCTGCACAGACAGACAGACAGACACACAGACAGACACACAGACAGACAGACACACAGACACATAGACACACAGACACACACACAGACGTCACGCTAAAAATAGTTTTTTCGTAATCTAGAGGTCTCGAAACGTGTAGATCCGTCGAAAACTCGAGTTGCGATTTTCGACATGATTCCAATACTTTCCCTATACATTACCATGTATTGCAGGGAAAGTAAAAAACCCTGCCTTTTTTGTGATATTTTAACTGATTGACATTTTAAAACGGACATTTGACCATGAACATTTTAAATTAAAATGTACGGGCATTTCGCAATGATAGATTCTTTAAACGGACACTTTAACACGTCCGTTTAAATAATCTTAAAAAGTGCGATTTAAATTGCAGTGAACAAATTTGTCTGGCAAAAATGTGCAAAACGCATTACGCTGTTATCGCGTCACGTTACCGCTGCAATTTTATTTCATTTTAAGTATATAAAGGTTTCTCTGGACTGGCAATTTGAATAAATCTGGGGCAGAACCCACAAAATCAATTACTCTGATAACACTGCTTGTTCATTATATAAAATTGCAATCGAAAATGTATTGCGTCTGAACCGTGTTGCGTCGAAATATATTGTGTCTGTTGAGCGTGAGAACTCGCGCTCTATACGTTAACCACTAGACCATTTCAATTACAAAAAAGTCCGAAACTATTTTTTCAGTATGAAAATATTTGAACAAGAGCCATAAAGTCTTTGACTGCTATATTTTAGTTTAGAATTATATAATGAGGATAAAACCAAATGTTATATTCAAATTGTTATTATACTTTATAATAGAGAATTACAAAAATAACATAAGATTTTGACCCCTCACATTTAAATTCTAAATTGGAATATAGCATTCAAAGACTTCCTGGCTCCTTTTTTCACTTTTTAATAATGAGCAATATCCGTACTGGAAAATCGAAACTAAGAGAAAATTCTCATATTTTTAACTTTTTGGGAAGGAGAAGTAAAAGACCAAATTTTTGTTTCTACTTTCCCTACAATACATGGTAATGTATAGGGAAAGTATTGGAATCGTGTCGAAAATCGCAGCTCGAGTTTCGACGGATCTATAAGTTTCGGACGGGACCTCTAGAACACGAAAACACTATTTTTAGCGTGACGTCTGCGTGTATGTCTGTGCAATGTATATATCCACTCTATCTCAAAAACTAATTAACAAAATTTCATATAATTTTATAGGCAGGTAGGTCACTTGTGGGTGACCCTGGTCCTGATTAGATTTTGGTACGATTATTAATAAAAGAACCTGTCTTTTTATGCAAAATGGCCCGCAAAAATCGCATGTATTTTAGCAAGATTATCTAGCATTTATTACCTAGCAAGAAAACTAATTAACTAAATTTCACAAAATGTGACACATAAGTTACTTTTAGGTGACCCTGGTGCTGATTAGATATTGGTACGATTCGAAAAAAGAACCTGTCATTTTTAAGAAATGGCCCGCAAAATTCGTCAAAATTTAAAATAGAAAACTACATATGCTTAAACGTATCAATTAAATGCTTGTTTCATGCGTAATTTTTGACGATGAAAAAAGTAAGACCAATCTCTCCACCCTAGGACTAACCGTTCTGGAGATAATCTAGATTTTCTTTTATTTTCGCTACACCGTTTTTGAAAATACGTCCAGTTACTAAATGAGAACGAAAACGGAATTAAAAGGTAATTTCAAAAAATTATGCGTGTTATTTTCTGCAATTAAACTCAATTTAATGAATTATTACAGAAATAAAGAGAAAATGAATTTGAGCCTGTAGGGAAAGCCATGTGCTGCCCACATCAGATTTTTTTTCTTAGTTGTAAGAGAAAAAACAAAGGTTGTAAGAAAATTGCATTCAAACCTCAATCTTTCTATTAATTAATGTTATTAAAATGTTCTGTAAGGAATGGCTTCGAACTAAATTAACAGTTTTCCAGGGGGTTGCTTTGACAACCCCCTGACCACCCCGTCCTTAAATACGCCCATGAAATAGACTAATATTCTCTGTGTAAATAAAAACAACCATGCAAAATTTCAGAAAGATGTAACTAAAAAATGGTGGATTTATAAATTTAGTATTTTTGATGGTGTCAGTGTGTGGAAAAGTTCCGTGCCAGCAAGTTTGAATCCAAGTGAAAAAAATCTGATGTGGGCAACACATGACTATCCTTATATAATGCAATGAATTTACTACTTTTACAGTAAAAAAATAGGTTTTTCTTATGGTGGATACTTATATTCTTTCCAAGATATTGAATTTTCGACAATTAGTCGTCATTTTCATTGATTCAGCGTCAATTTAATCCATTTGGCAAGATTTTCGTTAATTTGACAACATTTCAAAAAGTCGCCAAGTTGGCGACATTCCGCCAAATTCGTCGCCAAAATCTCGCCAAGCTTTACTGTCGAAGAAATAAGTTATTCTTATAGCAGATAAATGACTATTGGCGTTCAAATACAAAAGTATTACTCGAAGTATCTTTTCTCATGAATGGAACGAGCTAGATCCACGAGAATGATGTCACCCAATTTATCGCATGGTATTACATATGAAAAGTGAACATGTTTCTCAATAGGAAATATATTTTTTTTTATTTTATATGACTTTTTGATAATTTTTTTGAAAAATGTGCAATATCTCGAGAACGGTTAATGTTATCGTTCTAAAATTTATGTTAATCGTTTTCTAATGAAAAATTATATAAGAAATGTCTATTTGCGTAACTTTATTAGCGGTTTTGATTTTTTGACGATTTTTTCAAAATTTCATTTGAAAATTTAGGGGGGGGGGGGTTTCTGAACATTCGATTACGTTTGAAAACAATAGGCTTCCAGTGTTTACGGATTGTGATTTTTGTATCAAATTTCGTTCGAATCGGTCCATTCCTTCGTCAGTTATCGTGTTCACAGACTCACTGACACACACACACACACACACACACACACAGACATCACTTCAAAAATGTTTGATTCGTGATCAGGGATGCTTGAAACGTGCCCTTCCGTCGAAAACTCGAATTCGAATATCGACCCTGTCACAATACTTTCCTTATACATTATGCATATACGGAAAGTAATAAAAACGAAACTATGGAAAGCATGGTTGGAAAATGGGTTTACATATCTCCATATGGAAGTAGATGTATTCCATCAAAATCTGGGAAATTTTGGAAGTCTACCACTACTAACTTGTTTCTGGATTAAATCCCGAAATTGAAAGTAAAAAAGCTGCTTTATTTTTATAACTGTTTTTGCGGTGATGAACGTACTGTACTGTTCGTTCTCTTGCGATGGAACCGAATGCTGGAGCAACTGAAATAACATTGGAACACATTTCAGGAGAGATTGAAGAGCGTTTGGGAGATTATCAAAATGAAATATTCGTATCATATATATTCCTAGAAATTAAACAGAAAGCAGGTGAATCGTTTTAGAAACTGTATTATAAGCTGAAATTAGCATTTAATGACTGTAAATATGGTAACAATGAAGGAGGAATGCTTAGGTCCGTGTAAAATAATCCAAGTTCTATTGCATGAACGTACGAGTGAAGGAAGATTAAATCTAAAGACATATATGCATACTGTAAGAAGAATCGCTTTGGAAACTGTATTATAAGCAGAAATTAGCATTTAATGACTGTAAATATGGTAACAATGAAGGAGGAATGCTTAGGTCCGTGTAAAATAATCCAAGTTCTATTGCATGAGCGTACGAGTGAAGGAAGATTAAATCTAAAGACATATATGCATACTGTAAGAAGAATCGTTCTGGAAACTGTATTATAAGCAGAAATTAGCACTTAATGACTGTAAATATGGTAAAAATTAAGGAGGAATGCTTAGGCGCGTATAAAATAATCCAAGTACTATTGGATGAGCGTACGAGTGAAGGAAGATTAAATCAACATATATATATATATATATATATATATATATATATATATATATATATGCATACTGTAAGAAGAATCGTTTTAGACACTATATTATAAGCTGAAATTAGCAGCTGAAGACTGTAAATATGGCAAAAGATGAAGGAAGAATTTTTAGGTCCGTATAAAAGAGTCCAAGGATTATGGGACAGGCGCACAAGAGAAGGAGGATACAGAAATATATATATGCATACTGTAAGATGTAATTAAATGTGTAAGCGAAAAAAACCCAAAAAAAACCGTGTCATCATTTTAGTATCTATCCAATATTCTTATTGTTTTTCTTTTAGGATATTTAGCTTTTCTAGGCGAAGCTGAACTGCGGAAAAAGTGCGCTATGTGTCTGTCCAGAACGAAAATAATTACTAATACTAACACTATACTTACCGCCGTACAGAATAAATAATAAATACCTCAATACTATGGATTTAAATTAATATATACATAAGAAAGCAAACAATCATTTTCCCAATGATTTAGGTGCTGAAATGGGCTTATTAATAAGCTTATAAGCCACAGTTACCCTAACAGCCCCGAGCTCACATTTATCCCACTTCACCCTAAATACTGTCATATAATTTTATATATTTATATTATCTAGATTTCCCATATAAATCATTTTACTAAATTAAGAAAAAGTTATGACTTTCTTCTGAAACGTGGAGTTTCAACACAATGTTGTGGAACAGCGAATGCATAATCCGCCTCATTGCATTGAATTTGCTTGTAAACAAGGATCACACATTGTAATGAGATTTCACCTTCTTCTGAAAACAATGCCATCAGTTCATCTAATACTTCAATCTCACTTTTTTTTTACCGAAAATATATACAATATATAACTAGATTTATTCATCATTTACATAAATATGGAAAAGCAAAGAGTTCTCAGAGGTAGGCAGGTTCTTGCTTTTTTTTCAGAAATTCTTCCACAGAAAACTGCTTAAAGATGGATGGAGTTATAAATATGGATGGTCGTGATGTATTTATTAAGGCATCATTTTCGCAGACATTTTCATTATTTTAGTATTATCTGCAATAGAAACAAGAAAGATCAATCTTGCATAAAGCATTGATTATGAAACACGTTTCAACTGAAATGTAATTTTATTTAAGCATCTCTAAAATGCGACACATTCAGCGCTGATATATTCTAAATTATCACAGTACTACAATAATTGATTATATTCTGGTTCTCTATGTGAAAACAATGAATATTTCATTCATATCACTTTTATTCCAGACTCCATAGGGCAAATTATTATTTTAATTTTTATTTAAAAAATACCGAAAATGTTTTGCTGAAATTTTTTTATATATTTTATGGGATAATTTGAGTCTTTTCTAAAATTTTCGGAGCAATTTGTGAATTTCAACTTCTCTTAAAAAATATTTGAAAAATTAAGTCCCATAGGATTCAATGTATTTCATTTTTTCAACCCGGGTTCAATCCAAAACTAATTGGGGGATATTATTCAGTTACATTCCCATATGTCCCACAGACCGTCTCAACAACATACTAAAATTTCAGTTTGATAAAGTTATTTTTGCAGCAGTTATCGTGCGAATGGACAGACAGACAGAATGAACAAAGTCATAAACACTTTTCGACTATGTTGTAAAGTGTTGAAAAAGTACAGCCGAACCTCATTAAAGCGAGCAGCCAGGCGGATAGAAAAATTGTTAAGAGTTAAAAGTAGTTAGAGTAATCAGAGCAGGATTTTATCGTTAAGTTGGACATCGCACTACATTAGTTGTATAGTAACAATTAAAGAATATACAGACTTTTTGGTTTCGCAAATACTGTAATGTTAAAAACAAGTAGACTCTTTCCTTTTCTCGCTACGTTTGCTATCTCCGAACTCGGGGGGCCTTTTCCCTCAACTGGCCGGCGTTCAAGGTCACAAGGTGTTCGCTTTACAAGCTCTTTCATGCAGCCTGTTACGCAGGCATAATACGCCTGTTGGGGGGGGGGGGGCTTCCCTTATTTGTCGTCACTCGCTGCGAAAGCTCTTTCAACCCTGTCAACGCACAGGACCACCCCCGTGCTTCTATTCGGCTTGACTAATAAATCTTTGCATTTACTGAAAAAAAAATCACTTCAGGAGTAGATATTACTCTAGAATAACTTTTTAATCGGCTTTTTCGTCTATGTTGTTTTATTGCCGCGGTCGTTATTCCACATTTTAAAATTTTCCACTAGGGGAGCTGCAATCACTTTTATGGTCTCTTTACCATAGACAGGCTTAACGTGTACATTTATAGACCATACTTTACGAAGTTATTGGGGTGCTAAAGGGACTTTCCTAGTAACACTGCATTAAACGCAACACACTGTGCCTTTTCAATATACAAAGCGTATATTTATATAAATTCTTTTCATTTCAGAAGGTAAACGGCTTACGTTTACAAGAGATATGAGATACTCACGGCGGAATGTTTGGGGATTAGACGAAACGATTTTACTCTGTTCGGGATTTTTGATCGAATATTTCAAGTATAAGAAATATAATAATCTTTTATAACACAGTGCCACTAGCATAAGCATATCAAAGCTTCTACTTTAGCATATTGTCAGAGTCAGATGAGAATATATTTTTGGGGGTTAGTATTCCGGTGGCGCCCTCTATTACTGACTGTTACTTGAGTTGCGATTTGAATATCACAGCCGCGGTTTTAGAGTGGAATTTCGAATATAGATTCTAACATAATCTTTAAAATTCGAAACTAATCGTTGATGTTTGCCAAACGCAATCTGTATTCATCTAATACGAAAAGTTTCGAGGGCTTTTTGAAATAATATGGATGCGCTTATTGAAAAAGCAATATATCAATTGAAGGAATTATAATAATTTTTTGGCGTTCTTGTCCATTTTTCTTAGAAGTATATGATTCCTTAAAAAGTTGATACGTGATGAAGTTATAAATTGAAGGAATTATAATATTATTTTGACGTTCTTGCCCATTTTACTTAGAAGTATACGATTCCTTGAAATGTTGGTATATGATGAAGTTATAAATTGAAGGAATTATAATAATCTTTTGGCGTTCTTTCCCATTTTACTTAGTATATGATTCCTTGAAAAGTTGGTACATGATGAAGTTATGAATTGAAGGAATTATAATAATCTTGGGGTTCTTGTCCATTCTACTTAAAAGTATATGATTCCTTGAAAAGTTGATACATGATGAAGTTATCTCTTGACACATTTATTGTATAGTTCAATATAAAAGGTGTATATAAACTGTTTTGACAAAATAAGGGGTGATAGTACCCATCAAGAATAACAATATTTAAAATTGAACCAAGGGTCGCATTCCACTCTAAGTGTCAGAAAAGCGTAAAATTAAACTTTCAACAGTGAAAATAAGGAGAATTAACGTAATCATAAGTTGCACAATCCTATTTATTTACACCAGAGAAAGACTCAAAGTAGATGCTCAAAGTGACGACCAAGTGTGCCGTTGCACAATTCACAATGTCGAATGAACGACTGGCGCACCCTTTCGAAGACACCTGGTGTCGTGTTTATCCTGTCCGCTGAAACAACTGTTCTCGCGACGAAATTTTCTGCGGAGTCCACAGGCGTCTCGTACACCAATGATTTTATGTGCACCAGAAGAAGTCCAGTGGGTTGAGGTCCGGTGAGCGTGGAGGTCAAGCCACAGGTCCACTGCGTCTAATCCACCGTCCGGGATATGTGGCATTCAAGAAGTGTCGGATGACTAGAAGTGACGATGATGTTCTGGAGATGTGATACTTCTCCGGCACGACAGATTTGTCGACCGAAGTGGCGACTTGTGCTTGTTGGACGTGTTTCGAAGTTACTCTTTTTTGACACTCAGAGTGGAATGCGACCCTAGGCTCCATAGTAAATATTGTTCGGCTTGATGGGTACTATCACCTCTCTTATTTTGTCAAAACAGTTTACGAACACCCTGTATAAGATGTCAAGGAAAGCCATGGACTAGTCCAATAACTCTAGAAGTATTAGCATTATCGTATATTTTTTTATGCGGGTGTATAGTGCTGCCGGACCGGGTATGCTCAGGGATACGTTTCCTTAAAATGTCTGATTGTTTGGCCACGATCGTTATTATTTTCCAGCCTGCCGTTCGGCCGACTTAGGGGCAGTGACCAGATATGCCTACGCAATTTTTACTTTTACAATCCCCAGCACCTGACCTGGGATTTCTAAAAAGATGGAATTTTGGCGTAGCTTCCATTTCCTGTAACAGTAAGCGAATTCATGTTTCAGGTCGGCATGCAAAAGCCGGCCCATAACAATAGGAAGGAAATCCCTATGGAGCTATACGATCAGACAACTTTATGGACGGCTGACCCCCTCCCCCTTTTTTAGTGTGTGTACTAATGGCTATCTCACTTTCTCTTAAAGATAAAGGAAAAAGGTCAATACCAAAGTTGTAGAGTGTTGAAAAATTAGTATTAACCATTTTTGTCCCACAGGAAAAAGAACATTGAAAACCAGTGTATACAATTTAACTCACCCCTGCAAAACAAGCGAACATGCGGCAGAATAAAATTGACTTTATTGTGCACAAGACTCAAGATGTTCACCAATTTAGTAACGATTAATACTTGCTCTCATGTAATAAGATGTTTCCATGTGCTTCCCAACGCCTCTATCTGTATTTACATAATTACATGCATAATTATAAAATCATCTCTTTTAAGATCTCTTTTCAGAGAATTATATTGCAGCATTTTTCGTGAGACAAAATGCATAGTACTAACTTAAAAATCTGATGTGGGCAGCACATGACTTTCCCTGCAGACTTATATTTACGTTCTCTTTATTTTAATTAAATGTATTTCACTTTTATTCAATTTTCGTTCTCATTCGGTAATCGGGCTTATTTTCAAAGGTGGTGTAGGGAAAGTACAAAAAACTAAAATATCTCGAGAACGGCTAGACCTAGTGTAATGGGGTTGGTCTTATTCTTTTCTTCGTTAAAAATTACGCATTAAACAAGCATTTAATGGATATATTTGAGCATACGTAGCTTTTTAGTTTAGATTTTGACAATTTTTGCGGGCCATTCTGCAAAAAAAGGCAGGTTATTTTTTTCAGAATCGTCCCAAAATCTAATCAGCACCAGGGTGTCCTATACGTGACTCATCTACTGAATTTTGTGAAATTCGGTCTATTTGTTTTTCAGGTAGAGTGGATACAAGCTTTTGCGGGCCATTTCGCAAAAAAAGGCGGGTTCTTTTATTTCGAATCGTACCCAAAACTAATCAGCACCAGCCCCGCCCACAAGTGACTTACCCACAAAATTTTGTGAAAATCGGTCAATTAGTTTTTTAGTTAGAGCGGATACAAAATCTGCACAGACAGACACACAGACACACAGACAGACACACAGACAGACACACACACAGACGTCACGCTAAAAATGGTTTTTTCGTATTCTAGAGGTCTCGAAACGTGTAGATCCGTCGAAAACGCGAGTTGCGATTTTCGGCATGATTCCAATACTTTCCCTATACATTACCATGTATTGCAGGGAAAGTAAAAACAGCGACACGTCGGAAAGCAGAAAATATTAATAATAAGAAATTCCAAATAAAAGTTTATTTACAGAACATAGGACATTAAATTACAAAATTTCGCCTTAGCGTTTTTGGGCGTACACTAGATGTTCTATCATCAGAGGCATATGACAAGAATAATAAACTACTTTACAACGTAAAATGCAGCGCAAATCAAGATAAATTAGCATACGTACATTTCGGAAATCAACTGGATTTCCTTCACCAGTATAAAAAGTCTGCACCTAAATCCTCAAATAAGGGCAAAGCAATATCGGGCAATGGTTGATGCCCTATTTCTCCAAGGTATGGCTTGACGACATCCTATTTTTTGTTTCTTTGTTTTCATATTCTCTGACTTTTATTTATTTTATATTATATTATTTTTATTTATTTATTTATTCCCGTTTTCGTTTATGCGCTTCATGTTTATATTAATTTGTTTCCAATTTTTATTGTTTTATTTTCTTTTCATGTCACAAGGTGGCGCTACAATATTGTGATGTTGTTTAGCTGTTTCAGTTTGACAGACATTGCATTGCGATTATTTGGGCGTTTAGATCCGGACTTTTTATACTTAAGGAGGAAATCCATGTGATTTCCGAAACGTACGTATGTTTGTTTATCCAGATTTTCGCTGCAATTTTACTTTGTAAACTAGTTTATTAGGAAGTCACTCTTGTTGCAAATAATAGTAATGCATGGAGAATATTGAAGTGTCAAAAACCGGAATTCGTGTTTTCGAAGGATCTACACGTTTTGGCACCTCTAGAATACGTAAAAACCATTTTTAGCGAGACGTCGGTGTGTCTGTCTGTCTGTGCAATGAACGTATCCACTCTAACTCAAAAACTAATGGACCACATAAAAAAAAAAAAAAATCGGTAGGTAAGTCCCTTGTGGGTGACTCTGGTGCTAATTAGACTTTGGTACGATTCGGAATAAAAGAATTTGACTTTTTTTCGAAATGGCCCTCAAAAATTGCATTTACACTCTAGCTGAAAAACTAATAATAGACCAAATTTTACGAAATTTGGTAAATTAGTCACTTGTGGGTTACTCTGGTGCTGATTAGATTTTAGTATAATTCTGAAGAAATTAACCTGCTTTTTTTGGCGAAATGGTCCTCAAATATCGTCAAAATCTAAAATAAAGGATTACATATGCTCAAATATATCCAGTAAATGCTTGTTTTATACGTAGTTTTTGACGATGAAAAGAATAAGACCGACCCCATTACACTAGTACTAGTCGTTCTCGAGATATTTTAGTTTCTTCGTATTTTCGTTACGCCAGCTTTGAAAATAAGTTCAGTTACCAAATAAAAACGAAAACTGAATTGAAAGTGCAAATTCAGTGTTACTTAAAACAATTGTGGGGGTTATTTTATGCAATTAAACTCAATTTAATGAGTTATTGAAGAAATAAAGATAATGTGAATATGAGTCTGCAGGGAAAGTCATGTGCTGTGCCCACATCAGATTTTTTAACCTGACGTCTGTCTGTCTGTCTGTGCAATGTATGTATCCACTCTAGCTCGAAAACTAATGGACGAAATGTCACAAAATTTGATAGGTGAGTCATTTCTGTGTTACCCTGGTGCTGATTAGATATTGGTACGATTCACAAAAGTAGAATCTATTTTTTTTTTTGTGAAATGGTACTCAAAAATCTTCAAAATCTGAAATACAAGATTAAATGTTGAAATGCATTAATGTTACAATGCGTTAATTAAATTTTTGATTTATATGTAATCTTTAATGACAAAATTAATATAAGGCAAACCTCATTATTCTAGAGTGGAGCATTTTCGAGATATCGAGGTTTTTGGAATTTTGAGGAGCTGACGATGTTTTTCACTGTTGTGATTTGTGAAAAAACAATGCAATTTCTTAAAATTCGATTAGTAAGTCATTTCTGGACTACCCGGGTGCCGAATAGACTTTAATACCAATCGAAATTAAAGAACTAGATTTTTTTTTTGCAAAATATAACCTGCAAAACCGTCCAAATCCGAAATAAAAGACTACGTATGCTTAAAAGTATTTAAAAAAGTTTATAAAGATTGTTTCACACGTAATTTTTAACGACGAAATGAATAATACCAACTCTCTTACTCTAGGACGAACCGTTTTCGAGATATTAGTATTTTTTGGAATTTTGAGTAGATGGTGACTTTTTAAATGCATTAAGTTACCCAAAGCAAAGAAAGATGTATTGAAACTACAACTTGGATATAACATCAAAAAATCTGATGTGGGCAGCACATGACTTTCTCTGCAGACTTATATCCACGTTCTCTTTATTTTAATTAAATTTAATTTACTTTTAATTCAATTTTCGTTCTCATTTGGTAACGACTTATTTTCAAAGGTGGCGTAGAGAAAATACGAAAACACTAAAATATCTCGAGAACGGCCAGTCCTAGTGTAATGGGGTTGGTCTTATTATTTTCTTCATTAAAAATTACGTATAAAACAAGCATTTAATTGATATATTTGACAATAGGTAGTTTTTTATTTTATATTTTGACTATTTTTGTGGGCCATTTTGCAAAAAAAAGGCAGGTTATTTTTCCCGAATCGTACCGAAATCTAATCAGCACCAGAATAACCCACAAGTGACTTATCTATCGAATTTTGTGAAATCCGGTTCATTAGTTTTTCAGCTAGAGTGGATACAGTCAATTTTTGCGGGCTTTTTAGTAAAAAAAAGGCGGGTTCTTTTATCCCGAATCGTACTAAAAACTAATCAGCACCAGGGTCACACCCAAGTGACTTACCTACCAAATTTTTTGAAATTCGATCCATTAGTTTTTGAATTAGAGTGGATACATACATTGCACATACAGACGGACACACACACAAACTTCACCTTAAAAATAGTTTTTTCTTATTCTAGAGGTGCCGGAACGAGTAGATTCATCGAAAACTCGAGTTGCGATTTTCGGCATGATTCCAATACTTTCCCTATGCATTACCATGTATTGCAGGGAAAGTAATAATTATTCGTTCCAATTTGAGCAATTGTATTCAGCCAGTTTTATTGATTTGAGCAACTCAATGTAATGGATTATGAATTTGAGTCTGTCTTAATGATTATCAACGATTAATTTCAGTTAATTTCAGTTTTACAATGGATTATGATTTTGACAATAAAAATATTATTTATTGTCAATTTGAAATAACTATTCGGAGTATTCGAATATTTGAGATCTGATTGATATTAGAATTTGTTATCCGAATTCCAGGACGGTGTTCTTCACCCATCTCTAGTACCTATACATAAACTGTCATTGATGCATTTGCTATTGAGTTATCATGTTTACACACAAACACATTTTCCCAAAAAGTTTTTGAAATGTTTTTAGAGAGCCTCAGGCTAAGTTTATCCGTCAAATTCTTGATATTGAAAATTTCTGAGAATAAAATGCGAAAAAGTGAAAATTCATAAAATGTCGAAAAAATTAAGTCTTTTTACTCCAAAAATTATTCCATTTGCAGATATGTTAAGTTCATTTCCATGTTGGTTCAAAATTTCCATTGCCTGAAGTATATAGTAGTTTTTCATAAATCAAGGAATACACACACATAGAGCTTTTTAAATATAAATGCATGAAATGTGATTATGTAATAATTTTTTCCCTGTAGAATGTTTATATATATATATATATATATATTATATATATATAATATATATATATATTATATATATATATTATATATATATTATATATATATATATATATATATTATATATATATATATATATATATTATATATACATATATATATATTATATATATATATATATATATATATATATATATATATATATATATATTATATATTAATGTCATATAAAAGATACGAATATAAGATTTAAAATTAACGAGACAAGTAGGCGCAATGCTGCTCTAAATTGTCTAGTATAATAAAAGAGAAAAATTCTACAAAGAAATCTCAAAAAGGGGGGGGGGGTGGAGAAAAGCCAACAGGGAAATTTGAAAAGGCCTAGGGGGGTGGTGACCCCTAGTTCCCCGGTTAAAAGTCGACTTTTATTCCATAGGAAACACTCCCGGAGCCGAAAAATACCTGAGGCCAATCTCCGTACAAACGTCAAAGCAAAAGACGCACAAAACAGTCCGAACAAGGAACAAATGGACTCCATTACGAAGTTGTAAAAGCAAGGGTATACATACAAAGTCAGAATTCAGAGTGACAACACACAAGAAAAGTAAAACGGCCAACTGAAATCCCTCAGTCAAAAGAGAGAAGGGAGTAGAGTGTATAGGACTAACACCATCGTTGCCATTTATAACCCAAAACTAAACGTTTGCCAAAATCATTTTCAAATGCGTTGACTGTTTTATTATGATAGGTATTATAAATATGTCTGAGGAATCCAAGGGGATAGTCTTGTTTGATAGCCTCCTTGATAAATATAACATCACTTTTTATACGGTCTTTTTTATAAGTATGCAAGCGGGCGTTCCGTATAAAGTGATTCATTACGATATTACGAAAAACTTTCTGACTTAAATTAGACCTCCAATTGATAATATAATTCACTTTAATCTTGAAATGTCGTCTTTTATCATAAAGTATCGTATATAAGGGTTCATCTTCAGCGAAGTAAATGATAATATCCAAGTAATTAATTTCATCGGCAGAATCTGCAGGAGTTTCAATTAAATCCAATTGTGCAGGGTAAAAGTCGAAGTTAAATTTAATATTGGTTTTTTGATGTGCCACAAGTATATCATCCACAAAACGGAAATACGGCAATTCGTTTAATATATGTGTGCCTTTTTCATAGTGATGGAGGTATAGATCTGCCATCATCGAGGAGCAGCCTCCCCCCATAGGTATACCTTTTATTTGCCTATAATAATTCAAACCATTGAATAAGACATTTTCAAAAAGCACAATATCCAAGATAGCCTTGAATTTGTGTAAAGCTATGTATTTATGTAGGTGATATTGACTATGGATTTCTATCATAATATCATATAGATCTTTCAGATCTATGTTATTAAAGAGATCTTTAAAGTCATAAGACTTGTAAATCAGGTTTGTGGGATGTTTGTTCAAATACTTTATTATATCTTCACTATTTTTAATCATTACGGAACCACCTTGCATAATTTGAGTCATAATAGGTTTTAAAAGTGTAATAAGTTTCGTATTTGCTGTAGTAGTATAAGCTTATACTACTACAGCAAATACGAAACTTATTACACTTTTAAAACCTATTATGACTCAAATTATGCAAGGTGGTTCCGTAATGATTAAAAATAGTGGAGATATAATAAAGTATTTGAACAAACATCCCACAAACCTGATTTACAAGTCTTATGACTTTAAAGATCTCTTTAATAACATAGATCTGAAAGATCTATATGATATTATGATAGAAATCCATAGTCAATATCACCTACATAAATACATAGCTTTACACAAATTCAAGGCTATCTTGGATATTGTGCTTTTTGAAAATGTCTTATTCAATGGTTTGAATTATTATAGGCAAATAAAAGGTATACCTATGGGGGGAGGCTGCTCCTCGATGATGGCAGATCTATACCTCCATCACTATGAAAAAGGCACACATATATTAAACGAATTGCCGTATTTCCGTTTTGTGGATGATATACTTGTGGCACATCAAAAAACCAATATTAAATTTAACTTCGACTTTTACCCTGCACAATTGGATTTAATTGAAACTCCTGCAGATTCTGCCGATGAAATTAATTACTTGGATATTATCATTTACTTCGCTGAAGATGAACCCTTATATACGATACTTTATGATAAAAGACGACATTTCAAGATTAAAGTGAATTATATTATCAATTGGAGGTCTAATTTAAGTCAGAAAGTTTTTCGTAATATCGTAATGAATCACTTTATACGGAACGCCCGCTTGCATACTTATAAAAAAGACCGTATAAAAAGTGATGTTATATTTATCAAGGAGGCTATCAAACAAGACTATCCCCTTGGATTCCTCAGACATATTTATAATACCTATCATAATAAAACAGTCAACGCATTTGAAAATGATTTTGGCAAACGTTTAGTTTTGGGTTATAAATGGCAACGATGGTGTTAGTCCTATACACTCTACTCCCTTCTCTCTTTTGACTGAGGGATTTCAGTTGGCCGTTTTACTTTTCTTGTGTGTTGTCACTCTGAATTCTGACTTTGTATGTATACACTTGCTTTTACAACTTCGTAATGGAGTCCATTTGTTCCTTGTTCGGACTGTTTTGTGCGTCTTTTGCTTTGACGTTTGTACGGAGATTGGCCTCAGGTATTTTTCGGCTCCGGGAGTGTTTCCTATGGAATAAAAGTCGACTTTTAACCGGGGAACTAGGGGTCACCACCCCCCTAGGCCTTTTCAAATTTCCCTGTTGGCTTTTCTCCACCCCCCCCCCTTTTTGAGATTTCTTTGTAGAATTTTTCTCTTTTATATATTATATATATATATATATATAATATATAGAATGTCATATAACAGAATCTACCATAGTACAAATAGTACAAAAACAGATATCTAGATCAATAAGCGCAATGCAGCTTGAAATAGCCCAGAAAAATATAATAGTAAAAATTGAAAGATTGGACATGAAGTCAGCCAACAGGTAATACATAAAAGGCCTAGGGGGATTGTGACCCCTAGTTCCCGTTTACAAGTCGACTTTTCCACCAATGGCAACACTCACGGAGCCATGCATTACCTGCGGTTAAATTCAGTACAACGTCGAAACAGAAGACGCCCATACGAAGTATATATCAAACGTAAAAGGAAAAAATCCCCCAACATAAGAGCAATATAATGAAACGACACAAGACTAAACCTACTTAAAATATACGAACTGCAAATACAAATACCCTACCTCCATCCAAATCACTCACGTCAATTTTACACGCTTAAATAGTTCCTCGCTGTATCGATGCCATTTTATTTCCTGAAATAAAGGTGTTGCCAAAATCCTTACTGAACGCA
>OX578135.1:33497061-33512061 GCA_951213105.1 Amaurobius ferox | reverse complement strand
AGTTATATATTTAATTCAAATAATCATAAAATAGATTAAAAAATAGACACATTGCATTGTCTCACTATAAAACATAATGCACAAAAAATTACAAGCTAACATACTCAAAAGACTGAAATATTATATAATATTTTCAGTCTAAAAAGTATACTAGCGTGTTGATCGTTAATTACTTGATCCTTAATTTATTCTGGGATACTGATAATAGACTTTTTTTTTTAAATATAAAAATATTCATATAGTAAATATCAAATTTACATAAATGCACTATCGAAGTTGTGGAACTCAATCATTAATTACCCGAGGGGGGGGGGAATTTTCCACCATAAGGCACTTAATAAAAATTTTACATAAATATATACACATACTATATCACATTCAACTAAGAAAAAGCTATCCAAATATCAATTATTTCACATTTTATAAAAATACGGAAAATATTTTTTAACTAATTATACCACTACCTCTTAAAATTTAGTCTAATCCGGCAGTAATAACACTATATGCACTAATATACTTATATGAACACGTGTATACTTATATGAACACGTGTATACTCATGAACACGTGTATACTTATAATGAACACGTATGTAGAATGGTGATAACTAAAATTACTTCAATTTTAATAAACATAAATTACATACCCTGTAACGCAACCAGTTTTCTTTTATCAATCCATTTCTATGAAATGATCTAAACACTTAACAAATAATCCTTTTTCACGTTACTCAAACCACGCTAGTCTGTTGTTCTAAGTTTTCGCCGAGCGAAATAGGGTTATAACATTGAAAATCGTCTTGGAACCAAATCAGACTATCGCCAAGCGCTCGGAACAAACCAGACCATCGCCAAGAGCGCACCAACACAATGTTTGGTCTATCTCTAATGGCCGCCGCGAAAACGAAACTATCGAGAGTGAGAGGTCTGTATAGTAGTCTGTGGCTATATGCACCCCATATTGCTACACCTATGAAACATCTCTTGCGCACATCGTTTGGTGAGGATAGTGTGCTCAGCCGCCACTTCCGTCATGCTTGGCCTTCCAGATCCCCAGACCTCAATCCATGTGATTATTGGTTATGGGGTTACCTGAAGTCGCAAGTCTGTCTAACGCGATCGTACGACCTCGTTAGGGATTCTAAAAGACGCTATCTGACGGCAATTTTTCACCATTCCTACAGATATGCTGTACAGTGCTGTTAACAATATTGTCCCTCGGCTACAGGCATTGTTGATGAATGTCGGCCGACATGTTGAGTATTTGTTATGAAGAACATCGTCTTTGCTAACAGATGAATTGTTATGCTAATTATCGCTTTTGTTATCAGATGAAGCGCCATCTGTTGGTCATTTTTTGTAATTATTTTTTTAAGGTTTCAATAAAACCCCATGTCATTTCAAGCATGTGTGTCAATTTTTATCTCTCTACGTACATTATCCTGTGAATCATTGCATTTTCAAATTTTAATTGACTTTTGAATCACTCGGTATATTCTAAAAAAGAAAGAAAAATGCAACAACAGATAAAAACAAACTGAAACATAAAACAGAACAAAATAAAAACCATTTGAGATGTAAAATTAGGCTAGAGCAAAATTTTCTATTTCAGCTTACAACCTCGCATAGACGTCTCGCAAATTGTTATTGTAAATGTAGTTATTGACATGGTAATTCCAAAACATTGTAAGCTGAAATACAAAATTTCTCTTTTTTTACATATCAAATGCTTTTGGAGGATAACATATCTTCTTTTGAGATTTATAAGGAGGATGTCATATTTTTTGAGATTTATTTGGAGGATGTCATTGTTTGTGATGCTTTATGATACAATGGCCATATTTCTGACAAAATTGCATGGTATTTTATTTACAAATTGTTAGTTAGTTTAGATGAAGGAAAGGCTTTAACCAAAAATTCTAATTTTTTACGTATCTTTTCTCATCCTACCTGCAAACATACCTGAAAATTTGTCAAAATCAGAGGGAAATTTTTATAAGAAAACGTATTCTGAATAAGGAAGAGGAGGAGAAGAAGAAGAAGAATGTTTTTAAATGTCTACCTTTATCTGAAATTCAAAAGATGCTAAAGATGAACATTTTGTATTTTGTGTATAATAAAGTCAATTTTATTCAGCTGCATTATCTAAATGTTTGCTTTTCGGTGGGGAGGGAGTTAGATTGTATAAATTTCTTTTCAGGGTTCCTATTTATTTTTTGCTGGGGGTAAAGATGCTTTGTAATAATTTTGTAACTCTCTACAACTTTATATTTAACTCCTGTCCTATATCTCTAACAGGAAGCGATATAACCCCCATACACTGTCAAAGAAGGGGGTCAGCCCTCTCAAGTTGTCTCATCTTATAGTTTCATTGGGGCTTCCTCTTCTGGAAAGTTAAATGTGCGATAACTCTAAAATTTCTAGAATTATTTGCCTGATCCACAACTTTCATTGAGACTCTGTATACACACTTACACACATATACGCATACATACACTGTTTTCTATTTTAGAATATTTTTATTTACAATATTTTAAAATATAATTGCAATAATTTAAGTAAAAAGCCTACATGCTCCTTTTAGAAAAAAAAATATTTGTAATTTGTGTATTAAATTTCTGAAATTTTAAT
This sequence comes from Amaurobius ferox, assembly GCA_951213105.1. Taxonomy (NCBI): domain Eukaryota; kingdom Metazoa; phylum Arthropoda; class Arachnida; order Araneae; family Amaurobiidae; genus Amaurobius; species Amaurobius ferox. The sequence goes on along the minus strand of OX578135.1, from coordinate 33,509,431 downwards.
AATGAAAAATATTTTAAAACTTCAATTTAAATGGAATTAAAAGCGTTTATAAGCGTTGAATAAATTTATTCAATATAGTTTGTACATATCTAAATAAATAATTATATTTATGTAAAATAAACAAAAACAGAACTAAACGTTTCATAAATACATAAAATAAAATTTTGTTTCCCGGACTTTTTTAAAACGTGCTTGCTACTAAAATTTTAGTTTTAAAAATATTTTTGAAACAATACTTTCCTCGCACAAAATTCGGAGAAAACAATTAATATTTAATAGATTTACATATTACGAAAGTATTTTATGCTTTTCACAAGTTAAAACTTAAAACAAAAGCGCAATATTCTTAAAAGTGCAAGAATGGATGAATACTTGGAATTATCGTTAGAGATATATCTTTTCAATATACAAATAAAAACAAAATGTCTCAATCTTTCGTATTTCGTTATTAAAGTTGCTTCAGTTCATCTCTTTGTAAAATACCAATTGCCAGATTAAAACAGCTTACATGCTATTTTCCTCCGCAATACAATAGACATTCAATCATGTGATGAATACGTGGAATTATCGTTAAAGATATATCGTTCCTATATATAAATAAAAACAAAATGTCTCAAACTTTCGTATTTCGTTATTAAAGTTGCCCCAGTTCAACTCTTTGTAAATTACCAGTAAATACACTTATCCCCCGATTTACACGGCACTTGTTTTACACGATTTCGCTTTTACACGGTTTATAAATTAACAGATTTAAAAAAATTGATAAAAATGTATATTCCGCTCCATATACACCTATACAAAGATTTGATGACATTTTTGAATTTTATTCCTTTGGTAACACTGATGAAAACAACAGGGGATTCCCGGTGTTGTAAAATATATACATTTAGGGGAATCCCCGTAATGAGGAATCCCCGTATAGGGAAATCCCGGTAATAGGGGGATCCCCGTATGTATTTCACAACAGTAAAGCTATCTGGTTCATGCAAGTACATAGTGCAGAAACATTTTAGCAGCAAAGCTTATATTATTGTGCGTTTATCTTTTGAACTGGTAAGTTTTCAACATTTATAGTTTTTCTTGCATCTTTATAGTTTGCGTAAATTTGTTAAGGTTCTATAATGTCAAAGAATTTGAAGAACAATCAAATGAAAAGAAAAGTTATTTCTTTAGAAACTAAAATTCAAATATTAGATCGTCTACGTAATAGAGAAAGAGTAACCGATGTTGCTAAATTTTACTCCATGAATGAAGCTACAATAAGGACAATAAGAAAAAATGAAGACTCCATTAGAAAAAGTGTAGCAGCTGGAACCTGCAGCAGTATGAGTACGACTTCATATGTTAGAGATGTTACAATGGAAAATATGGAAAAAGCCTTAGTGATATGGATAGAAGACCAAACTCAAAAGCGAATCCCGATCGATACCCATGCTGTTACAAATAAAGTTTTGAAGATTTATCAATCACTTAAGAATCAGTCGCCGTCGACTTCGTCCGATGAAAAGAAGGTATCTTTTCCCGCAAGCCATGGGTGGTTCGAGAGATTCAAACAAAGACATTCTTTACATAATCTGAGAATGAAAGGTGAAAGTGCATCTGCTGATTCGGATGCGACACAACAATATCCGGTAAAACTTGCTGAAATCATTGCCGCTAACTCCTACACTTCTGATCAGGTTTTCAATGCTGACGAGTCCGGATTATTCTGGAAAAAATGTCGCAAAGAACCTTTATAGCTAAAGCTCACAAATCAGCTAGTGGTCATAAAGTAGCGAAAAGTCGTATAACAGTTCTTTTCTATTACAATGCTTCTGGCGATCATATGATGAAACCATTGGTGATTAACAAATCAAAATCACCACGATCATTCAAAGGAATAAATATCAAAAACCTTCCCGTCTATTGGATGGCTAATAGAAAAGCATGGGTCACTGCCATAGCTTTCAATGACTTCTTTGTTCCAGATGTCAAAAATTATTTAACTAAAAAGGGATTGTCTTTTAAGGCTCTTCTATTAATTGATAATGCACCAGGTCATCCTCCAGATTTACAACACGAAAATGTAAAAGTTGTTTTTTTACCAAAGAATGCAACTTCCTTATTACAGCCGTTAAATCAAGGGATAATCTCGACTTTTAAAGCACTGTACATCAAGCAAACTTTCGGGTATATCTTAGAACAAATGGAGAATGATGAATCTCTTACTCTGATGGATGCTTGGAAGAAATTTACAATTTTAGATTGTGTTAAACATGTTGGACTGTCATACACTCAGATCAAACATTCAACGATCAACGCCTGCTGGAAAGCAATATGGCCGGATGTTGTTGAAAGTGGAAATGATAAATCACCAATAGAGCATGAATATTTTCAGATCACTGAGTTGGCCCATACTATAGGCGGAGAAGGTTTTGAAGATTTAGCTCAGGCAGATATTGAAGAAATAATGGCTGATGAAGAATTGAATGAAGATGATTTAATTAACATGATTCATGAAACAAACAAACATGATGAAGACAATGAATCTGATGAAGAGCAATCTGAACCAGTTACGTTCACAGCAAGAATCATAAGCGTAGGACTTGATTTGGGAAGAAAATTGGGCAACCATTTTTTACAATATGACACAAATGTTGATCGAACTCTCCGATTCCAGCGAGCCCTTCGTAAATGCTTAAATCAATATGAAGAGGTCTATAAAGATTTAGCAAAAAAAAAAAAAAAAACTACGCAATTGTTAATTACCGATTTCATAACAAAGTCTTGTCATCCCGAGATCTTGCCTAATTCGTCAACCATTGAGCCAGAATCGCATCAAGAAAGCTCAAGTGATGAACGTGACATCATACCTATCAGAAAGAAAAGATTGATAGTACATGAAAGTGATGACAATGATAAAACTTATAATTAATTTTTAAGGGTCTTTTTGTTTTTTTGTTCTTTGTTCCTAATGTAAAATAAGTTAAATATGTTATATTACTACATTCATTTGTTTGTTGTTTTATAAACTAAGTATAATTTTAAGTTTTCTAAGATGTCTTACTTTTGTTTTACTTAATGACTGAATCATATGCGCATTTTGGGGTTATTTTCGTTTTACACGATTTTACTTAGCGAAATCCAAGATTTTAATTTACACGGTTTTGTGGAGAACCGTGTAAATCGGGGGACAGGTGTAATACCTTACATGCCCTCTTCCACCGCGATACAATAGACATTCAATCATGTGGTGACCACATATTTATCACATGATTGAATATTGTGGTGTCGGAGCCCGTGAAATATGTATTTGAAAGACGCCAAGTGTTCTTGTTTGGCGAGCGCCAAGCGGAAGGGTTGCCGGTTTTTAAAAAAGCGAAATTGTAGAGATGGAAAAAAAACTTGTAGCGTTAGGAGACACGAGAAAGTGGCTCGTTGTTCTCATTATTTCATTTAGATAGTATTGTAATAAAGGTATGGATAAATATTGCAGTACTCTTTTATTGACATACAGTCCACTATGCATATAGAAAGACTCACTTTAGTTATGTTTGATTCATCCTTCATGTGGAATTATCGTTAATGATATACAAGTATCTTTCCTATGTACAAATAAAAACAAAATGTCTCAATCTTTCATATTTCGTTATTAAAGTTGCTTCAGTTCAACTCATTGTATATTACCAGATAAAAATACTTTACATGCCATATTCCTCCGCAATACAATAGACACATTCAATCATATAATACATATAACTGCTAATATAGGTCTTTTGAATGAAGGTTAAATCTACATGAACTTCATTTCACGGTAGAAAATATTGCTACTTGCATTTGTAGGTATTATGAGAATTCTACTGTATATAAATAAAAAAGATAAATAAAAGGATCTTATTTCGTTCGGGATTTTGTATCGAATATTCTAAAAGGACATTCCTTTTTGACAATATTCTTGTTCGGATATATTCAGACGATCGAAGATTCTACCTAAGCATTTTTCGAACAACTTAACAATAAAATTGGGTTTAATATTTCAATCACTTTTTATCCGTGCTTGGTTCTTGGATATGATTTGTATATCGTAGCAGCGGTTTTTGAACTTGTCCGCAAATATAAATCGAAACGCAATATTTTAAATTCGAAACTTAACTTTTGCGGCCGTCAAATGCAATATATATGTTCAAATATTACATTAGGATTCGATTTTTGATATCTACATATTGCTATTTCAGTATATCATTTGAAGGAATTATAATAATAATGCATGAAATTTGACTGTAGAATCTAATTTTGGTAAGGTTGGACGTATAGATTGAAATATTATGCTCTAAAGTTAGTGGTTCTTATTATTTTTTCTACACCTATCATGAAAAAGAATTCAATGTTTATGCCACCCATGAAAGTGAACTTCATACTTTCCCTACGAAATAAAACTTTGTATTTATACTTCTCATGAAAGTGAACTTACTGTTTATACCTCCCATGAAAGTGAACTTATTGTTTATACCTCTCATGAAAGTGAGCTTCATGTTTATAACTTCATGGTCCCTCTATGAAACATTGGCGATTAAAAAAAAAGTAATATATTTCGTAATATATAGACACTGATTGGACACAGCATTTTAATTCCTGAGAAATGACAATACAATATCAAAACCTGATAGATATATTTCAAATTAGAACGAATAATTTGGAATTGACCGCGTCCTAAGAAAGAGGTCGTTACTCAATACAGAACAGATAACATCATGCAATTTCCAAATCGTCTGTTTTGAATAAAAATCATTTCCACTTTTCGTTTACATCCTCATACAAATCCTTTAGTTTCCACGCATGTTCAATGGCGCGCAACAATTTGACAGGCATGTGCGTAAACGTCCATTGCTACCGGAGAAAGAATCCCGCCTTCGAAATCGGATTCGAAAAGGAAAATTTCAATTTTTCCGATTTCGATTAAACATTAACAGAAAATGAGAAAATATAGTCATTCGAACACATTTTTGTTATTAAAATGCGAAGATATACATCCAAATTTTTGCTAAACCATAGAATTGTGCTAATCTTCTATTTTCGGATGTGGCGAATTAAGAAAATAAAAAATAAAAAATCTGATGTGGGCAACACATGACTTTCCTTATATAATGTAGTGAATTTACTACTTTTACAGTAAAAAAAAATAGATTTCTCTTATAGTAGATACTTATATTCCTTCCAAGATATTGAATTTTCGACAATTAGTCGTCATTTTAATTGATTTAGCGTCATCTTTATCCAGTTGGCGAGATTTTCGTTAATTTGGCAACATTTCAAAAAGTCGCCAAGTCGGCGACATTCCGCCAAATTCGTCGCCAAAATCCCGCCAAGCGTTATGGAGGAAGAGATAAGTTATTCTTACAGAAGATAAATGACTATTGGCGTTCAAATACAAATGTATTACTCAAAGTATCTTTTTTCATGAATGGAACGAGCTAAATCTACGAGAATTATATCACCAAATTTAAAGCATAGTATTACATATGAAAAGTGAACATGTTTCTCAATAGGAAATTTTTTTTTTATTTTATATGACTTTTTGATAATTTTTTTGAAAAATGTGCAATATCTCGAGAACGGTTCATGTTAGCGTTTTAAAATTTATGTCAATCGTTTTCTAATAAAAAATTACATAAGAAATGTTTATTTGCGTAACTTTATTAGCGGTTTTGATTTTTTGACGATTTTTTCAAAATTTCACTTGAAAATTTAGGGGGGTTCTGAACATTCGTTGCGTATAAAAACAATAGGCTTCCAGTGTTTACGGATTGTGATTTTTGTACCAAATTTTGTTCGAATCGGCCCATTCATTCGTGAGTTATCGTCTCCACACACACACACACACTCAGACATCACTTCAAAAATGTTTGATTCGTGATCAGGGATGCTTGAAACGTGCTCTCCCGTCGAAAACTCGAATTCGAATTTTCGACCTCGTCACAATACTTACCTTTTACATTATGTATATAAGGAAAGTAATAAATAAATAAATATAAAAATATTGTCCTACGGATTTGGTTTAAAGATCGTTAAAGAAAAACGCTCTTCGAACTTTTCGATGATGAGAAGAGGAAAACTCTGAGCTATTTTTAATCTCTAAAAGACCGTTTTGTCTGAAAATTTCTTGAAATCGTGCTCCAACGTAAAATAACTGGAAAACTAATTAGCATTAAAAAACATCTTTCCGGTTCATGTTGTCTGGTGACCTGAAGTATCTCCTGTACAAAATGTTACTGTTGTGCAAAGCTTCGAGTTTCCGCTACAACCGACACACACATACACACAGACACACACATAGGTACGCACGTAGAGACGCACGCACGATCCCAGGCACAAACACACACACACACACACATACAGGCATACATACAGACCGTAGTATCGAGGTAACGCGCGTCACACACACACACACACACACAGGCACACACTCAGACGCACACATACAAACACGCGCGCGCGCGTACACACACACACAGGTACACAAACAAACAGACACATATACAAACAGGCACACACACAAACAGACACACATTGGCACGCACACACGCACACAGGCACACACTCAGACGAACACACACAAACACGCGGGCACACACACACACAGGTACACACACAAACAGACACACATACAAACGGGCACACACACAGGCACACACACAAACAGACACACATATAAACAGGCACACACACAAACAGATACATACTGGCACCCCCCACACACAAACAGACATACACTGGCACACACACACACATAGATAGAGAGAGAGTTTGAGATACAAACATACTCTTTTATTTTGTAAGATACGTTATTTTAATAGTTACAAAAAATTTGCAAGCCTGAATTTCATTTCCCTAATAATGTAGTAACTGTTAAGAAGCTTTTCCAAATGTAAAACCCCCACGAAATCTTAGTTCCGAGGCATTTAAACTGTATATATATGACAGAATTTGTTTCCGTCCTTAATACCTTTACGTGGAGGTGCATAACACAATTTATAATATACTAAACTGAATGGATGTGCTGGTCTCTCTGAATCAATGTACGTTCACAAATAGAATTACCCAGAAACATTTTATAGTAAGTGAAAAGGGAAATATATTCTTCGTATGAAACACATTACCGCATTCCTATAATTTTATGCACCGCTGTTATCTCGACAGCGGTATATATCCATAGTTACTGAAATAAAATTTACTACCGTCTGCTGGAGTATTTGAAGTAATTTTGTGTAACTCATCTGAAAATGTGTAATCCGCCTTATTCCGTTTCATTTACCACTTACGAAACGGAATCGAATATCTTGACGAGATTTCACCCTTTTCTGTGGAATATATGTGTTGTTAAATAGAAAAGATTGTAATTTATTCTCATTTCAGCCAATGCAAAGTGGTGCATGGTTTATTGGCCGTTTGTATAAAAATGGTCAAAAACGCGAAAGGCTATTGCTTTACATTGCAGTTGTAAATAAGCTAAATAATCAGACTGAAGTTGCTACGTCATCAAGAGGAAGGGAATATTATATGCATTCAGGACATTCGACACAGAGCCCGTATGTGCTGGTGTGGGGGCTTGCACGACCAATCAGATCCGGGGGGGGGGGGGGGTCTTTAAGGAAGACGTTTCTCCCTGAAGCCGAATTTAAGAAAATAAGCCAAACTAAAAAGATAGAAGAAAATATGTTGCAGTGAAGAAAATACTTTACAAGAGATCATTTGCTTAAAAATCACTTTACCAAAAAGGTCAGGGCATTTTCTGGAGAATAGTTAAATAAGGAGTGTTAAAAAGGCATACCAAGGCCATGTCAGTGCGGCAATGAGTGTACCATACTATATAGACGTATGTGCGAATTTCTATATGTCGTATGTCGAGAGCTAAAAATGATTTTGGCTTCTTAGCGTCAAGCACCAAGCTGTTCTCTTTCTCTCTCGCTCTGTAAATCTCACATTGTTAGAGAAATATAAAGATTATGAATGCAATTTATGACACGCATGTCTTTTCTTAATAATAAATTGAATCTGGCAAGTCATTTGTAATGATAAAGGTGAATCTGCAAATAACTAAAATAAAAATGTGATGTGGCAGCACATGACTTTTCTTATAAAATGCAATGAATTTACTTCTTTCACAGTGACAAAATGATGTATAAAATCCATGGCACAGTGTTTTTAATGTTGAATTTGACGCTTTTTCGGATGACATCATGTAAAACTATTTCGAAGTATCCAATTAATTTATATTTCAATTGAAACATAGTTTAAGGTATAGATGGGAGGAGGGGGGGGGGCACATAGTTAAAAAAATATGGAAGTGGGGTATGACTTATAAAAGTTTGAGAAGCACTATCTTATCGCTAATCCAAAGGATGAGACATAACTATATCTATAAAAATAAATGCATTGATCTCAATTCAACATATATTAAAAAGATTCTTCCTAATAAATATATTTTACAGCTGTGAATTATTATAGATGTTCGATCGTAGCGAAGAGCTTATAAAGCTTATATACAAATTAGGATTAAAGTTCGGAAACTGTGCTGATATCTCCAACCCTGATGGGAGGAGATTGGAAATATTTTACCGTGGCGTAGATGGCACATGTGACGCGAGATGTGAAAAGGAAGAAGCAGATCCGTAGTGCAGAGTTTTTCCAGACAATGCGTGTCAGTGAACTGTAGTCATTTGCGTTCGTCGAAAACGGAAATGGCGTTTGAAGAGCAACGTGCGAATATCAAATTCTGCCAGCGTTTGGGGAAATCGCCGGCAGAAACATTGCACCTTCTGCAGCAGAACGCGAAAGACTACAGTTCATTGACACGCATTGTCTGAAAAAACACCTGCTTCTTCCATTTCACATCTCGCGTCACATGTGCCTCTACGCCACGGTAAAATATTTCCTCTCTCATCCCATCAGGGTAGGAGATATCTGCACAGTCTCCGAACTTTTTGATCCTACCTTGTATAACTCATAAAGAAATATAGGTTTAACAGATTTTTTCATATTTGTCTTTGAAATTATGTTTTTAATTATAAATTTAGTAAAATATACTAAAAAATATTTTGTTAAAGCCTCCGTGGTCCGCATCTGGCCTGTGAGCCGTAGTTTGGAGACCCCTGGTATATAATACAGATCCATGCAACACTATGTTTTTTGAAAAAGGAAGCTCAACACTACATACTTTTCTTTTCACTGTGGAAAAATAAAAAAATGCATGCCTTTACGGTGTTATATGGATCTTACGGTTGTCTTGAGGATTGGTAAAAATATGTTATTCTAGATTATGCATGGAATATTTCGAGTGGAGGAAATAATCATTTTTGATAACATCCTGCCACGAATATTTTCGCAAAAGATCAAAGAGGTTTAACCTTTGTTTCCTAGGTGAGTCATATGAGAATAAAACTGGATGCAGTAGTAAGACTGCTCTTTAATCTTATCTGTCTCTTCTGTTCGAATTGAATACCATGGCAGCACATTTCAGGCCCATTATCACAGTCCAATTTCCGTGGATTTAAAATTGAGCCTATTCTTTAATATTTGCCACTGATTTTTTGTGTTTTTTCAAATGCAACGTGTGTTCAGATATCATGAAAATTAAGAGTTCGTGGTTTGATGTGTTTTAAAGTAGACGCAAATTTTCATGTCAGTATTTCAGTTGAACGAATTACGCAGATTATTACTTTCCTTGTATACATAATGTATAAGGAAAGTATTGTGACGGGGTCGAAAATTCGAATTGGAGTTTTTGCCGGGAGAGCACGTTTCAAGCATCCCTGATCACGAATCGAACATTTCTGAAGTGATGTCTGTGTGAGTGTGTGTGTGTGAAAGTATGTTTGTGTGTGTGTGTGTGCGTGTGTGTGTGTGTGTGTGTGTTATTGAGCCTGTGGAGTCAATACCTCACGAACGAATGGAGTGATTCGAATGAAATTTGGTACAAAAATCACAATCCGTGAATACTGGAAGCCCACTTTTTAAAAAATATAATCGAATGTTCAGAACACCACTAAATTTTCGAGTGAAATTTTTGAAAAATCATCAAAAAATCAAAACCTCTAATAAAATTACACAAATAAACATTTCTTATGTAATTTTTCATTAGAAAACGATTCACATAAATTTTAGAAGGCTAGTATGAAACGTTCCCGAGATATTGCACATTTTTCAAAAAAATTGTCAAAATATTATATAAAATAAAAAAAATATTTTCTATTGAAAAACATGTTCACTTTTCATGTGTAATATCATGCGAGAAATTTTGTGACTTCATTCTCGTGGATCTAGCTCGTTCCATTCATAAAAAAGATATTTTGAGTAATATTTTTGTATTTGAAAGCCAATAGTCATGTATCTGCTATAAGAATAACTTATTTCTCCGTCCATAACGCTTGGCGAGATTTTGGAGACGAATTTGGTGGAATGCTGCCAACTTGGCGATTTTTTTTAAATGTTACTAAATCAAAGAAAATCTCGTCAAATGGATAAAAACGACGCTGAATCAATGAAAATAACGACTATTTGACGAAAATTCAATATCTTGGAAAAAATATAAGTATCCACTAAGAATAACCTATTTTGTTTTTACTGTAAAAGTAGCAAATACATTGCATTATATAAGGAAAGTCATGTGCTGCTCACATCAGATTTTTTAAATTTTATTCTTGTGAAGCTAATGATCATACATGTTGATGAAAATATGAAATAGAATATCTAAAGAAAATTAACTGGGGGTGTGGTTCAAGTCGACTTTCTTATACCAGAATTCATTTTTAAGCAGCTTGTGATTTTTTTTTATTTTTTTTTAGAAAATTTTGCAAGAAAAAATTCGAAAAATTTGTATTGTTTGTCTAAATGATCCCAATTACAATCAATCCTCCATTTTAAAGGGATTGAAAAAATGTTTCGATTGATTCCAAGTTTGATAGTGCACCCCCTGGGATCAACTTGTCCCCAACCCTTAAGGGGAGGGCTAATTACGTCATGGACACACAGTTGTGTCGTGACTGTTTTCACCACAGTTATTAAAACCCTCAAGTTTCGTGATCATTGGGCCATAAATAACTCTTCATGAGTGATTACATCAATTTTTGTCCTATGCTGTCATGTTAAGCAAATGTAAAATTTCTAAGTTTTCGCTTGATATTAAAACAAAGTCTGTCTTTGCTCGAATTAAATTTTTTTTAATTTAGTTCCAGATTTTTCGTTAACAAAGTCGAATATAAAATTTCGTGAAAATCTGTATTTGTGACAGCTATCGTGTGCACAAGAAATCGTTCAAAGACAGACAGACAGACAAACGGACAAACTTCAGATATAATTAAAACGTGTGAAGGGCGTCCTAAAACATATATTGGCATAAAACTGGAAATTGAAAATTTTCCTGAAAACAATACTTTCTTAATTCTACATACGATAAAGAAAAAATTCGAACGTTCATTAGGCATAACCAGACATTAGATCTGTATATCCGTATACAGTATTCCCTCAAGTCCTTATGCATTCCTTTAACTTTCGATTGAAGTGTTGTTCTAGAGCTATAAAAGCGGGATATATTATTAAGAAAGCGACTATGCGCTATCGGTTGAGAAAGACTGCAGCGCCTCTTTCTCAACTTGCGAATTGAAGAAGTTAGAATTCCTACCTCTAAAACGAAGCAAAATAGGCGAAAATTTTCAATTACAATCATGTGGAACGTTCACAATTTAGCATGGAAAGACGTACAGTTTGGACATAACATGTATACAGACGATAAAAATAAAAAATCTGATGTGGGCAACACATGACTTTCCTTATATGATGCAATGAATTTACTACTTTTACAGTTGAAAAACTGTTAGTCTTGTAGTAGAAACTTGTATTCTTTCCAAGATATTGAATTTTCTTTAATTAGTCGTCATTTTCATTGATTTAGAGTCATTTTTATCCATTTGGCGAGATGTTCGTTAATTTGGCAACATTTAAAAAAGTCGCCAAGTTGGCGACATTCCGCTAAATTCGTCGTCAAAATCTCGCCAAGCGCTATGGACGGAGAAATAAGTTATGCTTACAGCAGCTAAATGAATATTGGCGTTCAAATACAAAAGTATTACTCAAAGTATCTTTTCTCGTGATTGGAACGAGTTAGATCCACGAGAATGATGTCACCAAATTTATCGTATGATATTACATATGAAAAGTAAACATGTTTCTCAAAAGTTAATATTTTTACTTTCCTTATATACATATAATGTATAAGGAAAGTAATGTGACTGGATCGAAAATTCGAATTGGAGTTTTCGAAGGGGAGAGCACGTTTCAAGCATCCCTGAACACGAATCAGGCGTTTTTGAGATGATGTCTGTGTGTGTGTGTGTGT
>OX578135.1:33482061-33492061 GCA_951213105.1 Amaurobius ferox | reverse complement strand
TCGTCAATCTGGGGCTAGATATTGATAAGTTGGCGATATGTCATTAGATTATTCACTAAGTTCGCTAAATGTATCGCCAAGTGTTACAGACAAATGGGGAGAAGAGCTTTCTAATAAGAGTATAATAGAAGATATGCCCGTCATATGACGAAATTAAACATTTGAGAAACATTACCTCCCATTTAGCGTCATTTTTATCAATTTGGCGATATTTTTTTTTACCAAGCTTGCGGCACTTTACTTAATTTTTAAATATTTGAAAGTCGTCAAGTTGGCGATATCCCACTAAAGATATTGGATTTTCATCAATTAGTCGTCATTTTCATTGATTTAACTTCAGTTTTATCAATTTGGCGAAATTTTCGTTAAATTGGCAACATTTAAAAACATTTAAAAAAGCCGTCAAGTGGCGACATTACATCAAATTTGTCGCCAAATTATCGCCAAGCGTTATAGACAGAGAAATAGGTTATTCGTATAGTCGAAAAATGACTACAAGCGTCCAAATACAAAACTATTACCCAAAGTATCTTTTCTCGTGAATGGAACGCACTAGATCCACGAGAATGATGTCAAAAAAGTTATCGCATTATATTATATATGGAAAGTGAACATATTTTGCAATAGCTAAGAATTTTTATTTATTTTATGTGATTTTTTGTTAAATTTATTTGGAAAATTTTCAATATCTCGGGAACAGTTTATGCTAGCGTTTTAAAGTTTATGGTAATCGTTTTCTAATGAAAAATTACATAAGGAATGATGATTTGAGAACCTTTAAGGAATAATGATTTGAGTTACTGATGATTTGAGTAATATTTTGATTTTTTGATGATTCTTTCAAAATTTCACTTTATTCACGGATTTCAATTTTTGTACCAAATGTCGTTCGAATTGCTCCACGCGTTCTGAGTTATCGTCGGCACAGATCCACACACACACACACACACAGAGAGAGAGAGAGACATAACCTCAAAAACGTTTGATTCGTGTTCAGGGATGCTTGAAACGTGTTCTCCCGTCAAAAACTCGAATTCGAATTTTCAACCCCGTCACTATACTTTTGTAATATATTATATTATGTATATAAGGAAAGTAATAAAGTGTAAAATGGAAGGAAATTTATTAATGTGATTTATCGAATTTTGTTCGTTTTGCAGATTTTTGGGTTTATTCTTTTCGAATAAATTTGGGATGAATTTGCTCTATTTTATTATTGATTATGGATATCTAAGTTATATAATTAATTTAAAAATATGCGGTTTAATATTGCTTCATGTTGTGATTAATATTTTATTAATGATTTGAATATTTTATTAATGATACCAGAAATGTGTCTATCACTTTATTTGAGGCTGGTTTGTACAAATTGGAATTTGTCAAGAATTTTAGCTACTCATTTTATTATTGATTATGGATGTCCAAGTTTCATAGTACCTGATTAATTAAAAATATGTGGTTTATTATTGATGCGTGTTGTGATTAATATTTTATTAATGATTTTTTAATACGTGGCTTTGACTAGTTAAAATGGGTTTATCCCTTTGTATTTGAGACTGGTTTGTATAAATTTGAATCTGTCGAGCATTTTAACTACTTAGGAACTCAAACGAATAACGTTTGTTTAGAAATCTAAAAACGAATTATAGCTTCAAATTACTTTTTTTCATGGATTAAGGAAATTTTTCAGATCACACATTATTCAGATAAACAAAATTATTGCTGTATAAAGTATTTATGAGTACCTTAATTTATACTTCAGAAACCTGGGGGTCTCATACGATATGATGAAAAAGCTCTTTGCATCTTTGAGCGAAACATTTTTGCTCAGTATTTTTGGTGGAGGAATTCAGGAAAATGATGTTTTGTAAAAAGGATACAATTTTGAACTATGCAAATTATACAAAGATTCTTACATAATTAAATAAGTAAAAATTAGCAGAATGCAATGGGCAAAATATTTGTTAAAAATAGATAACATAATCACAGACAATTTTTATCTACACTGATCTGGAAAAGACCTAGAGGACGACCGAAGTTGAAATATAAATTGGTTAAACCGAAAATATTTCAATTTCTTTGATAAATAAATATACTTGTAAAATCAATGGAGGGTTTTACTAATAATACCTTAATAAAGGACTTTAACAATACCTTGAGTTCGTTTTACAGGCAACTTAAGGTATTACTTGTGTAAAATTAACGGACTTATTTCCTGCGTCGGGACAGTGCAATCTGTAAGTTTGATAAACATAAAATATATCAGTTTCTACGATAAATATACTTAACGTATTACTTGTAAGATCATTGGACGTATTGATCGATTTATATAATGCAATTTATATAACATATATTGTTAAAGCCCCTCCCCCTCCTAAAAAGGAGGAAGGGGCTTTAACAATACGTTGTTTCTTAAAATAAATGTTCTTACATCTATATTATAAATTGGCATAACTTAGTATAAAGTGATATATCATAAATTGGTTAAACCGAAATAGTTATGGTTTCTTCAATATATATACTTAAGGTATTTATAAAATCGACAGAACTAATTTATCGATTTAAAAAATGTTCTTATATCCATATTATAAATTGGTATAACGGAGTATAATGTGGTATATCATAAATTGGTTAAACTGAAATAACTGTGGTTTTTTCAATAGATATATTTAAGGTTTTATAAAACCGACAGAACTTATTTATCGTTTTAAAAAATATTCTTATATCCATATTATAAACTGGTATAATATAGTATAATGTGGTATATCATAAATTGGTTAAACCGAAATAATTATGGTTTTTTTAATAGATATACTTAAGGTTTTATAAAATCGACAGAACTAATTAAATCGATTTTTTCACAAGTTTTTAATTAACAATGAAAAGTACTAAGAAATCAAAATAGTTATTTAATTTAAATGCGTTTGTTACTTTTTATTATTATTTTTTCGATTTGAATAATAAATAAATGGATTATAATCATATTATAAACTGGTATAACGTGGTATAATGTGGTATATCATAAATTGGTTAAACCGAAATAGTTATGGTTTCTTCAATAGATATAAAGGTACTTATAAAATCGACAGAACTAATTTATCGATTTAAAAAATGCAAGTACGGCAATTATATATAAGCCTCAATAAAATATTCCTTTTAAAAATAAACATTTCAAAATCCTAACGACTTTGCCATTTGACCCTGGGAATCCAGGGTTCTTTCCCTGATTTCTTCCTCTATCTACAAAAAAGTATTTAAACAAAAAACAACAGAAAACAAACTTATTGAAGTGACATATAATCGATTTCTGGCTGTTTTAAGGGGCGACTTTGAGTACTCCGAATAAATTAGATGTCATCTTTCCCATTTTATTATAGATCCCATCAACTTCGAAGAACGTGTGTAATTAAAAAATAATTGTGATTGCTCTGGCGTCGATTATTTTGGAACGGATATATTTTCGACTTTCTGTGGATTGTGTTTTAGCAAATTTGAGATTTTTTTATTGTGATGAAAAAAAAATTCACTCATTTTGGTTATATCGTGAATTCTGAAAAATAAAATAATAGATTGTATTTGTAAAAGATAAATATTTGTGATACATAGTATTTGTAATAAATACGTATTTATGAACGCTGGAATACAGATGTAAGGAACCTGCGACCCTCCAGGTGCTACATATATGTACTACGTGAGTTCGGGGCAATAAAACTTTATAGTCCTGAACGTCTCTTTAAATAGACGCATATATTTTATTCAAAGTTACGAGATTGTAATAAATGAGCACTGCCCAGATGAAATGACGCATACAGGGAAGACCCCAATAACAGACTTTCCGTGCAGGAATCAAGTACGGTTCAAAATTATTGCCTAACCAAATAACTAATACAACAGTGTGAGATACAATGTTGAAGAAATTCGACATTTAATGAAGAGCGAAATACGGTGGAGAAGAGCGAAATACGGCGGAGAAGAGCGAAATACGGCGGAGAAGAGCGAAAGAAGGGTGGAGAAGAGCGGAAGAAGGCGGTGAAGAGCGAAAGAAGGCGGAGAAGAGCAAAAGAAAGCGGAGAAGAGCGAAAGAAGGTGGAGAAGAGCGAAAGAAGGGCGGAGAAGAGCGAAAGAAGACGGATAAGAGCGAAAGAAGGCGGAGAAGAGCAAAAGAAAGCGGAGAACAGCGAAAGAGGGAGGAGAAGATCGCAAGAGGGCGAAGAGGAACGTAAGAGGGCGGAGAGGAGCGAAAGAGGGCGCAGAAGAGCGACAGAGGGCGGAGAAGATCGCAAGAGGGAGGAGAAGATCGCAAGAGGGCGGAGAGGAGCGTAAGAGGGCGGAGAAGAGTGAAAGAGGGCGCAGAAGAGCGACAGAGGGCGGAGAAGAGCGAAAGAGGGCGGAGAAGAGAGAAAGAGGGCGGAGAAGAAGAACGAAAGAGGGCGGCAAGCGCGAAAGAGGGTGGAGAAGCGTGAAAGAGAACGGAGAAGAGCGAAAGAGGGCGGAGTTTAATGGTGACTGCTTTGTGAGGAAGAAGCTGAGAGAGTATAATTTCGAACACATACACTGTAAAATATTTGCAATGCAAGTTTAAGGAGAATCAGCTGTCCGAAATGGGGAGTAAGGTTCCTGTTAGTTATGATTATATATATATATATAAATATAAAAATTGCGCTTCGGTAGACGGAAATTAGCTGAATATTTCAGAAATGAAGCTGGAATTTTCAGTAACGCCTATAATTGCGGCTTTTCTGACAGTTTGCTAAAATCATCATCAAAGTAGTTGAAAAAAAATGAGCAAAGTTTGCAGAATGATTTAGAGTTGAGGAATAGAAAGTATGTTCTGAGACGCATGAGGAAGGATGTGGAAGTCAAAAGTGAATATTCTTAGGCTTATGAGAATGAGGATTTTTTAAGGTTCCAGATAACGTGTGTGATAGATACAAAAGGCGATGCTCTCCAAAACTGATTGCGAGCAGCAACAATTTTGGAGAAAGCTATGTAAGAGAACAGTCCCATGAAACAAATGCACCATGACCTACCTCTCAAAGCTATCTTGACCCCGATAGTTCAAAGGTTTTATCATTTTAATTTAAGACTAGAAACATTTTCCAATTTGAAATATTTTAGTGAAGGAGATTAGTGAAATGAGATTAGTATTAATTTTGAGGCATACTACACTACAGAACATCTTTGTAGCATTTAATCCTCCATAAAGAAACTATGCGCAACACACTATAAAAATACCGTTAGAAAAGTCTGACAGAAAATTTGTTAGAAAATTACCATAATATATAAAATTTCTGTTAACAACTTGTAGACCACCAAAATTTGTCTGTTGGTAATGTATTATTCTTGTCTCTTCTGTATGATGACTTATTTCTTACTACAGGAATTGTCTGTATTTGGTGTTATCTTCTTCGTTTACAGAAAAGTTTGGCAGTAAAATTTTACAGATTTTTTATGGAAAATAGTCTTCGTTAATCGTATACACTTGATAAAGGTATACAGAAACTATTTCTTGCTGCATAATTGTCATGCGTTAGCAATTACTGATTATTCCAAATTGTTAACTTGATTATTCGTACTTTGGGATAAAATAACAGATTTTCATTAATTTTTAATTTTTAATAAGCACAAAATAATTAAAATATTCAATATAGAAAAATGAAAAATTCAAGACAATCTTATAACATTATAAATGTATTTTAGGGTAATAACACAAAAGGAACTTTAATTAGAGAACATATATCTTAAATACATAAATTACTGAGTATACTATACATATATTATTAATATTAAAATAAAGTCCTTAGACCATAATATTTTAACGTCTGCTTTTTGTCATTACATTTCCTTAAGAAATCTAATGAATATATATAAATTCTTAGAAAAAGAGGCTACTAGAACTAAATATTTAACTAGCTGCATTCGAAATTTATTAGTTACATGGTTTACGGCTACTACTTAAAGTTGAATTTGTATAATAAAATTACCTTGAGTGTGGCTCAACTCGACTTTCTCATACAGAAATCCATTTTATAGTACCCTGTTTCTTTTTTTTCAAATTTTACAAATAAAATTTCAAAAAATCGGTATCGTGGGGTCCAAATGATTAAAATTATAGCGTGCTATCCCTCAGTTTAAAGGGATTGAAAAAATATTTCGATTGATACCATACTTGACAATGTATCCCTCGGGGGGGGGGGTGACTTGATCCCGAGGAGACTAATAAAGTCACGAACAAAGAAAATGTATCGTGTTTTTTTTTTCACAGCAATAAGTAAAGCTATTAAATCTCGCAATCATTGATTCATAAATAAACCCTTTTATGCATGGTCACATTTTGTCCTCTGCTGCCATCTTACAAAAAATATAAAATTTTGAAAATTTTGAATTATTATTATATTCAAGTTATCTCTCAAATTCTATCAAGTTCTAGATTTTTCGATAACAAACCCGGATATAAAGTTTCACGAAAATATTTTTGGATGTTATCGTGTACACAAGAAATCCACCACAGAGACAAACAGACAGACAGATGGACATCACTCCAAAAATAGACAAAATGTGTTCAGGAGGTCTTGAAACATATGCTAACATCAAAATCTCGAATTTTCGTGGAAACACTACTATTTCTATACTATATTACGCGAAAGTTACGAACGTATGAGGAAGTAAAAATTCACATTAAAGAAAATTTTTTAAAAACTCAAATATTTAGCGATTAAACTAGATTCAATTCAAAAAAATCTGATGTGGGCAACACATGACTTTCCTTATATAATGCAATAAATTTACTACTTTACAGTTTAAAAAAATGTTATTCTTATATTAGATACTTATATTCTTTCCAAGATATTGAATTATCTGCAATTAGTCGTCATTTTCATTCATTTAGCGTCATTTTTATCAATTTGGCGAGAGTTTGGTTAATTTGGCAACAATTAAAAATGTCGCCAAGTTGGCGACATTTCGCCAAATTCGTCGCCAAAATCTTGCCAAGCGTTATGGACGGAGAAATAAGTTATTCTTACAGCAGGTAAATGACTATTGACGTTCAAATACAAAAGTATTACTCAAAGTATCTTTTTTCATGAATGGAACGAGCTAGATCCACGAGAATGATGTCACCCAATTTATCGCATGGTATTACATATGAAAAGTGAACATGTTTCTCAATAGGAATTTTTTTTTTATTTTATATAACTTTTTGATATATTTTTTTTTAAATATACAATATCTCGGGAACGATTCATGTTAGCGTTCTAAAATTTATGTCAATCGTTTTCTAATGAAAAATTACATAAGAAACGTCTATTTGCATAACTTTATTAGCGGTTTTGATTTTTTGACGATTTTTTCAAAATTTCACTCGAAAATTTAGGGGGGTTCTGAACATACGATTGCGTACAAAAATAATAAGCTTCCAGTGTTTACGGATTGTTATTTTTGTACCAAATTTCGTTCGAATCGGTCCATTCGTTCGTCAGTTATCGTCTCCACAGACTCACTGACACACACACACACACATACTTTCACACACACCCACATGCTTTCACACACACACACACACACACACATACTTTCACACACACACACACATACTTTCACACACACACACACACACACAGACATCAATTCAAAAATGCTTGATTCGTGATCAGGGATGCTTGAAACGTGCTCTCCCGTCGAAAACTCGAATTCGAATTTTCGACCCCGTCACAATACTTTACTTATACATTATGTATATAAGGAAAGTAATAATAAAACTGGTTAGTCCCTATCAAATTCAAAACTTGTGTGGTGATGCATATTGATAATTGTATAGGGAATGCTAATTTAACTGACAAATTGCATATTTGATGCCTTGTCGTGTGTATGCAAACCACCATATTAAAGAAAACTAAACTAAGTGGAATGAATTTTACAAAGTAATTCACAGTTTGCTAAAACCATTATGGCCACCAGAGTAGTTTATGCAAATTAGCTATGCCGCAGCGAATGCTGATGTTGAACTGCTGAATCAGTATAAAAATGGAAAGGTGAAGTTGTGCAGGGACTAATGCAGTAAAAATTTGTGAATCAATGTGTAAACCAAGCGATCTAACGGACTTTGAATTGGAATGATTGTGGGAACTTGCAGCAATGATGCGAGCATTAGCAAATTAGAAAATGCAGTTCACCGCCTTTCGGTGAATATTCCCCACGAAACAAACCCCCAGGTTAGTAGAATCCATGCCTAACAGAATTCCGTTTAATGGGTAAAAAGTGGCCCAACCTGGTGGCCATGAAAATTTAGTCACTCAATAAATTTATGATTTTTTGCAATATATAAATGTATAGTGAAAACTTTGGTCAACAGTGATTTACATCAAATAAATTGAATTCGCAAATATGAGAACTGCGATGTTGATTTTTTTTTTATTTCGATAATGAAAACTTTGCATGAGTTTAACTAATGAGTTAAGATCAAATATTGATTGGAAAATAATTACAACTAATGAGTTAGGATCAAATAGAGGTTGTACGATCCTTTTAAAAAAATAAGTTGAAAATAATTACAAAGTATTTTCTAAAATACATAGAGACTCAAAATTATATAAAAAACAGAGATTACAACACAAAAATAAATTTTTAAAAAATCTGATGTGGGCAACACATGACTTTCCTTATATAATTTAATGAATTTACTACTTTTACAGTAAAAAAATAGGTTTTTCTTAAAGTAGATACTAATATTCTTTCCAAGACATTGAATTTTCGACAATTAGTCGTCATTTTTATTGATTTAGCGTTATTTTTATCTATTTGGCGAGATTTTCGTAAATTTGGCAACATTTCAAAGAGTCGTAAAGTTGGCGACATTCCGCCAAATTCGTCGCCAAAATCTCGCCAAGCGTTATGGACGAAGAATTAAGTTGTTCTTACTGCAGATAAATGACTATTGGCGTTCAAATACAAAAGTATTACTCAAAGTATCTTTTTTCATGAATGGAACGAACTAGATCCACACAATTTATCGCATGGTATTACATATGAAAAGTGAACATGTTTCTCAATAGGAAATATTTTTTTTCATTTTATATGACTTTTTGATAATTTTTTTGAAAAATGTGCAATATCTCGAGAACGGTTCATGTTAGCGTTCTAAAATTTATGTCAATCGTTTTTTAATGAAAAATTACATAAAATATGTCTATTTGCGTAACTTTATGAGTGGTTTTGATTTTTTGACGATTTTTTCAAAATTTTATTCGAAAATTTAGGGGGGTTCTGAACATTCTACTACGTATAAAAACAATAGGCTTCCAGTGTTTACGGATTGTGATTTTTGTACCAAATTTGCTTCGAATCGGTCTATTCGTTCGTCAGTTATCGTCTCCACAGACTCACTGACACACACACACACACACACACACACACACACACACACACACACACACACACACACACACACACACACCCACACCACACACACCCACACAAACATCACTTCAAAAATGTTTGATTCGTGATCAGGGCTGCTTGGAACGTGCTCACCCGTCGAAAACTCGAATTCGAATTTTCGACCCCGTCACAATACTTTCCTTATACATTATGTATATAAGGAAAGTAATGACAAAAACTTTGGTTACTTTTGATATAAAAAGGAAACACAATAGATTGGCAAGAAAGGCGCTATGAATTCAACTGATAGTTTTTAATAAACTAAAGCATGTGCATTGGAAATTATGTTTAAATAAATATTTCAAAACAGAAAACTGAGAAATATGTTGTGAAGTACTTTACTATTAGAGTATCTGATCACAACTACCTTTCAAACTGAACATTTCATAGCACAGTACAAAAACACGCAGGCGGCACTTATTCATTTCCCATTTTTAATAGTAATTCAGTTTTTCCAACATACGCCCTGCTTGCTGACAGCTGTCATACGCACGGAAAAGTCAATGGCGTGCGAAAATATTTCTTGTGCTCTAAGAAAAGCTAAAACTCCCGTATCCAAATC